>APFE030099559.1:0-57219 GCA_000404065.3 Pinus taeda | reverse complement strand
TACATAGTACACAGACTTACCCAGTGATGGAACCTTCACAGGTCCAAACACATCACTATGCACAAGCTCTAATATCTATTTCGCCCTCTTACCACTAGAGGGGAAACTCACCTGATTTTGCTTCCCATATACAAAATTTTCATAGAAATAAAAATCTAGAGAGATATTACTCATACCTTCTACCATACCTTTACCATGAAGTATTCGAAGGCCCTTATCTCCAATATGTCCAAGCCTTTGATGCCACAACATGGTCTTCTCTCCAGAGGCCACTATATTTTTTGCTCCACTTTTAGGAACCAAAAAACTATTGCACCCATCAATAATAGTGCTACCTTGCAGATTGTATAGAGTTCCAATCCAAATTCCCCGCATCAATACCAATGCTCCCCGAACCATTTTGCAGGTATCCTTCTCGAACATTGTTTTTACACTTGCATCATCTAGCTTGCTTATAAAAATCAGATTTCTGGCCAATGCAAGAATATGCAGAACACTTGGAAGTGTTCTAACCCTTCCATCTTGCAACTTCAAATTTACTTTTCCATGACCAATGATTCTAGCCTTCCTATCATCCCCCAAGAAGACATCACCACTATCATATTTCTCATACTCACAGAACCACTCTCTATGGGGAGTGAAGTGAAAGGATGCACCTGAGTCAATCAACCATGCCTAACGATCTACATGTGTACTTGTAGAAGTCAAGTACACATCCCCACCTTCATCTGAGGTGGTTTTTGCCTCTATAGAAGGAGCATCATCAGATCCCTTTCCTTTGTCAGGAGCTTTAGATTTACAATCCCGTTTGTAGTGCCCTTCCTTTCCGCATTTCCAACACACCACCTTTACAGGTTTTCTTGGAGATTTAGATCTCCCACTCAATGAATTATTTTTGTTTCTGTTCTGGGACCGTCCTCATACAGAAAAGACATCACAATTGTAGCTCTCCATATTTTTCCGTCTCATCTCTTGCGTCAGTAAGGATGAGAATATTTCATCAAAATGCAAGACAATTGCATTGCTACCTATTGCAATAACCAGACTATCCCACGAATTTGGTAGAGAGCACAACAAACTGATGCACTTATCTTCATCTGAAATTTTAATATCAACAGATAATAAATGACTTACCATAGTATTAAATGCGTTCAGATGCTCTGTCACTGAGTCTCCATCTTTCATCCTCATGTTATATAGCTTTTTCCGTAGGAACAATTTATTCACAAGAGACTTAAATTGGTACAAAGTCCCTAACTTGTCCCACAAATCCTTCACCGTAGTTTCCCCTGATAAATTCAGCAATACTGAATCTGAGACACACAATCATATTGTTCTCTTTACCTTCCGATCCAACTTCTTCCATTCTTCGTCCGACACTCCCGTTGGTTTAGTACCTGAATCTACCACGATCCACTGATCTTTATCCACCAATAGATCCTCCATCTTGAGTTTCCACAACTCAAAAATCTGACCATTAAATTTCTCGATCTCTATCTTTCCACTGCTCGCCATCTTCTTTCACAACCAGAATCGATCTCGTAGATCTCCCACTGAATAGGGTCTACCACAGGCCTGAGTGAAACCCCTCAGCAACAAAGGCGTCCCCTTAAAGCCAAAACAACTCTGATACCAAATGTAGGTTTTAACCCTGTACAAAAATTACCTACATATGAATTCTAAAACACAAAAAATGAACAATGCAAGAGCATAATACATAAAACACATATACACAGAGATTTTGTCCTGGATCCTAAAACCAAGACTACTAGCTTGATTTTGCATTATGTTCCTTTCAATGTTACAATACATATTTATACATGCTGAAGCATCCAATACCATGGACCGAAAACCATCACATCCAAAACCATGGACTGAAAACCATCACGTCCAAAACCATGTGCGAAAATCATGCACAAAACCATAGGTAGGTTCGTCCAACCTAACATAGGGTCCAAAACCAAAATTTTCTGGGGCGCTACCCTAGAATCCATAGAGTGGGGTTACCTGCACGCCTCAAACCCCTTGTGACACCCCCGCTACGTAATCGATACAACGAAGATGGGGCTCCGCCCCCTTTCTAACCCCCCAATTAACTACGTGGGCTAGTCATGGAAAGAATATAACACAACCCAACACTCAACGATCTGAAGATTTTGCTCCAGCTGAACCTCAGTCATTTCTTCTCTAGCTTCGTGGACTCCGGTTGCCAACCTATGGATCCGCACCTCTACTAGTAGATCTGCTGGGATGGCCAGCTTCGGGACGCGTCGGCAAGCGTCGTCTACCACCTGCATCAACTATTGATTCTATAACACCAATTTTTCGTGCTGCAAACTAAGTTCCATGTTTATCTTTTTCTCACTAAGAACTTGGATCACGCAGCTCTCCATAGCACGCAGCTCTGTCGTTATACCATCCTGTAGTAGATACAGTGTCTCACGTGGAAGGGAAGCCGTCTATGTTTTATAGTGCCTTTTGAATTCGAATTCGACCATTCGTCCAAATTCCGGTTCATTAATGCTTTCTTGGTGGTAGATTTTCCCAAATCTTGCCCATAAATTGCATCTTAAATGTCTTCCGCCCACTCCATTTGGCCTCAAGTTTAGCATCCCATCATGAACAGTGACTTCAATGGTCACTTTCTGGCTAATCCACGTGGCAGCATAGTCCCTCGTGCATGGTTGCGGACCTTGCGATTGGCTGCTTCTGTGTGTAACTCCCACATTTTGTAGCTCCTTGGCAGGATATTTTATAGTCCCGTGCTCCCTTCCAACTGCCTCGAGTGCTAAAACTATCCTTCTCCTACCTAGTCAGGTGGTCGCACGACCCATGTGGGGCTCCATCTTATCCTCTATCATAGTTCTTGGAGAATCCCCACCCTCTATGGTTGCTCACTTACTCATTTGCAATGTGCTACCATGGTCCCTACGCTTAGCAATATGTGGTCTAAGCCAAGGCATCAGACTAACCAATTCGTAGAGATAGTTCTCAAACTTGTCAGTATGATAATACGCACCTTGCCTTACCATCCTAGTTTTTTGGTGAGAAACTCTTCCTTTATTTCGTCTTCTAGCTTCTTAACCTCTGCGTCCATCAAAGCACTTTTCACTCATAACCATACCCTTTCCTTTTCATGTTTGCAAAGCTTGAGGTTTCCCTGTTGGATTTCTTCCTCAAGTCTCATGTGTTTTGTCTCTGGCGGCTATGTGATTCCTTCTTTCTGGGCTTCGTGAATTGTTGTATCTATGGGTGTTGCCATGCACAGACCAGGCGTTGCATGCTCCATATGGATTAGAGCATCTGCTTCATACTTTTAGTGTCAGAAGTGCCCACATGGTCAGGGTTTTGCACATGGTCCTATAAGCCCATAGAACTGTTGATACGCGTAGGTCCCAGTCAGTGCGTCTCACATGGTGAACTGTGTTCAATGCTTTGCACACTTTGTCAAAGGCTTCCACGTGGATAATCTTTGGTGTGCTTGGTCTTCTCATACTTCGTCGTTCGTACCATTGTCTTGCCCACTCTGGCTTGTTGGTCCCGTTTCTTATCATGAGGACAGTGTGCTTTCATGCAGGTTGCACACCATATGCCTGTACCCATCTAGAGAGATGGGCGCGCAAGATATTTCATCCATGATACCCAGATTTTATCCATATCTGAGGTTTTCCAAACTGCATGAGCATCATCCTTCTGCGTCCCTGCTAGTCCTCAAAATTCTGCTGGTGCATACCCCACCACCTTGTGGGCGTAGCACGTAGTACCCATTTCAGAGCATCAAATCACTAATATTCTGGCACCTCTCTTTCAAATTTGTTTAGGAATCATCCATCGCTATTGACCTGTTATACATAGGTACATCCCTTACTTCTGTGGTCACGCAGTGTAGTGATCTTACCATCATGTCGCAATTGAGCGTGGTTACCTTGTGTAACCGGTTCTACCATCGTTCTATTTCCTTGTCTAAATTTGATGTGCAGGAGCTTTTGCACTCCGACAAAATCCTACCATCAGTTGTAGGATTCACCCAATCCTGTTCCCAAGTGGTTATCTTGTAGATAGAGTCTAGATTGTCATCGCTCTCATCATTATGCACTGGCTCTGTGTGGCACAATCCTTCCATAGGGTCTAAAGGTACCACTACGTGTAGTGACTTTTTCTCAAAAATCATTTTTCACTTCTTTAGATTTATCACTCCGTTCATATCAATGGCCCAATCTATTCCCAGTAGTGCGGGATAGGGATTGTTGTCATCAAAAATCTCTATCACTTCAAAATCTGCAACTGTGCTTGCACCTTCGATATCTACCATTATTCCCTGCAATCTTCCCATCGGTAGGATCTTTTGCTGGTTCGCCATTCACAATTGAATAGGAGACCATTGCAACATGGGCCTTCCCATGCACTCCCATGTCTACTTTGGTAGGACATTTGTGTCTGATCCTAGACCCAAAATCACTTGATCCATTTCATATTCTCCGATTTGCATAGTCAATCTCATCTCCCTTCCTATTCACGTTGTGTGTTTCCCAAGCTTCTAGACTACATATGGTTCCCCTGATCTAGCACAGCTAGTGATGAGTTCTTGCGGCCCTTTCATGGCTTTGTTGTCATGTAGCAGTTTCATGCACATCTCCAAAAAGGTAGTGAGCATTGATGGGTCCATCTCCGGTTCTAGTTTGTCTTTACTACCTGAAGTGGAGGGCTTCGTTAAGCTCTTCTTAGCTTCCATGAATGTCTCCTTTGTGCTCTCCAAATCAAACTCTGGTTCCTTTATTGGAGCCTTACGAACCATGGAACTTTCTTTGCGTTGCTTGCCCTTGTCGTCTCCTATTGTGATATCACTTCGGAGCATGATGTTTACATTCAGGTCCTCCTTGCGCAGCTCAGATCTCATCATTTGCAGGTTCTAAGTCGGGGGGTTTGGAGTGTTCCTTTATCACGCAACCTGGCTATCAGTGTGGGGAAGTCCTCCATCTCATGATTAAACTGGGTACAATATAAACATGATGCTCTCATTGGATTTGGACAATCACGGGCGTAATGCCCTATCCCTCCACAATTGTAACAAATTAGCTGTCCACGACCCCTTCCTGGTCCCATTCCGCCTCAACCTCATCCGTGCCCCTGAAATCCAGTGCACGCCATCCCTGCACTTTGATCAAGGGCTCGTGTTTTGGTTTGAACTCTGTAGGTAGGATTTTGATCCATCATCAGTTCGTAACTTCTACAGGTGCGCTCATCATGGCCTACTCGCCTACAAAAATTACGGAATAACTGCTGGGATGTCTTCGTATACTTCTGTAATATGTGGCAGTTATCTGTAACATGCTTCCCTCCTATCTAACAAATCGTGCACCATAATGCAAGCACTACGCTCAATCCTACTTATGCCTCTAGTCTCAATGACATCGACCCTCCTCCCACTAGGTAGTTCGTGAAAACTAGACAATGGTCTTTGTCATGTCCGTAGCCTTTGCACTTTATGCACCATACCTCCTCGTGTGCCTCTGGGGAAGTTGTCCTCTCATGTTTCAAACTCTCCATCGCAAGACACAGGTTTTTCAACTGCGCATGGATCTATTGGACTCCCAGGCTAGGATCTTGTATTGGGGTCTTGTGTAGTCTCATTGCAATCTCCAAAGCTTCGACCTCAGTGGATAGCTTCTGTTGTGACAGCGTGGTCCTTAGATGCGGAATTAGTGATGCTACAAACCATGTCTGGTGCTACCCATTCATTAAGGTCATATTGGCTTCATGAATCATACCCTTCTGTCTCTGATCTAGCTCCCACAGGGTCTCACTTGGAAGCATCGTGATTTCCTTAAACCCGATAATCAACTGTGTCTCTGATTTTGGTCTACTAAATTCCCTGTTTAGCGCAGCTTGGATATCTGCAATCCCTGTGTTTGGATTGTCATTAGACTGCTTGATGTACCACATCAGTGAGTGATCCTGCAAGGCGCTAACCAATGTTGCCTTCTTGATATTATCATCCATGACTCCTTGCGCTTCCCATACAGCCTTTACCACAAACCAAAATTGGTCCGGATCTTCGTTCCCTACTCCTTTGAATATCGAAAACTTTATTGCACTCGCCATATTGAACTGTGGTGGTGGTGGAGGTGGTGTGGGTGGAGATGGGGGTGAAGATGGTGAAACTGGTGGTGGTGTAGGTGGGGGTGGTATGCACGAAATTCACTACCTTATCAGACTTATCGCACTTCTAGGTGAAACTTTCATGAGCTCTTCCTTGGTTTCTCATCGAGGTGAAATCAAGGGGCTCATTTCTATCTCTGTGCTACCTTCATTTCTATAGATCCTTCTGCTTCATGTAGCCCCAAACATCAATTTATTTGCATAACCCACTTTTCACATAGTAGCATCTTAATCCAAGTGTTCAAAGATTTAACGTACTTACCTCGCGGTCCTTTGAGGAAGCACCATTCCACCTCGTTGTAGCTAACTGAAGTGTCTACTGCAAACTTGGTGATAAACCCTCCTATAGTTTGGTCGAGCCAATGGTCCATAGCATGCACGATATTATCTTCTGATGCTTCTAGTCTGCACACCAACTCTTGAGTCCACACAAAAGGTTTGTCAAACCTACACCTTCCTTGACTGTCTGCTAACTTCGTGATCCACTCGTACAACTCAAAGGGGAAGGACGCAAAGAAAATTTCATGAATTTTCGTATATAAGTAGCACTCTAACCACTCTTCCTACGATACTCATGGAATCCTGATTTCCTGCACTGCAAATTCATGAATTGTTCTATCCAGCCACTCTTTAATTTATTTCTTTATCGAATTCCAGTGACATGACATCAAACATCTCTTATGCAAATCCCGGTCCCAGCAACGAAACCATTTGTTGGCTTGTTGGGGCTTGACCTAGGTTCATAGGTGATTTAGCCAAACAAATCCCTATACTACTAGCCCTTTCAGCAACACTCCATGGAGAGAAGACTGAGGTCTCACCCGAAGTAGTATGGAAGGGTGCTAGAACTAGGTTTCCACACCCTAGAGATGTCTGATGAGTTCAAGTGGTCCACGGTTCGACCCTGCATGCTTGCGCACTTACCCATACCTTGCAGCCTGAGATTCTGACTTCGTGTAGCCCTACTCGGGGGCCAAATGCTGTTATTGCCCAAGTATTTAGTAGTATCCCACTATTATTTGATTAAATAAACTTATTTGTATGTGTTAAATTATACTTAGCAATATAAACCATTCATACATGTGCACATAGTAAATAAACAGTATATTTGTGATTTACATTAACCATGCATTAATTAGAGAATAGATACGTGAATTGGTAACAAAACCTTTCTTTATTAATCTCTTCTTCGGTTACAGACTCGACTCTGCCCTGCGCACTTAACTGTAGGGGTTTGCGGCCTACTAGGTCTCTACGCACTCAGCTGCAGAGCCATATCCTACTCTACAACCCAAGACACACATAGACACTTAGACTCTTGCTCTTCACTTCTACTTCCTTCATTCGTTCCCTCTTACACTTAGAGCCTCACTCTATTTATACAATCCCATGGTCTGCAGACCATGGGTAGGCCGACATTACATTACAAGACTAGGGTGGACAACCCTGTGACTCTATCATACATTTCGCACTCCCTGCCCATAATTCGTGGAGTATTTACAAAAATATTGGGTCAAAACTTGGGTTTTGAGCCCCAAAACATGCCTCCAGGGGATTCCATGCCCAACGAGAGTGCAATGCAACTAGGCGGAAGACCCCTGAGCCAGCTCCAGATCAAAACCTGCACCTAGCAAAGACAAGCATAATATCGCAGCATAAAACCTTAATAAAAAAATTCATGAACATATAAAAGATATCTAGTTGCATATAACTAAGCCACTCATGCTAGAATATATTAGATTGACATAGAAACAAGTTTATACTTCCAACATCACGGAGTGGAAAACACAACTGCAGTTCTATATTGATGTAGAAAGAGTGATTACAACCATCAGTTGCATCAGCCTTCCCTTAACCCTCCAACTCCTCTCTCTCTTCCCCTTCGTAACTTCTTATGATGCCTTAGGTTAAGATGCTACTTGACAATCAAATAGGCTATCCTTTCAAATGTTTTGACCCCTTTCACAATGGCCCAAGCCTTGTATATATAGCATGTAGGTTTAGGGTTGCCAAGTCCTCCATGAGTTCCATTAGGCAAAAGCAATGATGTTTCTTACTTTAGTTCTCTCTCCCATTTGCATACTCCATTAGGAATTAGTAATTCCCCCAAACAGCTTGAGTTAAGATGTTTGCTTTCTTTTATGAGCTGACATAGGAGAGAATATAGGGATATTTTCTCATTCAATTTATTGCTTTGACCAATAGAACTTGATGTAGGTTCACTAAGGTTGTTTTGGAGGTAGCAACTAGAGCTACCCTAGGCACTAACACACCCCTAAGCTTGCTAAGAAGCTTTATAAAGTTGTTTTCTAGTGTCTAAATAGTGTTAGCTTGAAAACTGCGCCTGTCAGCTTGGTCAGTCCTTCAGTCATCATGTCTTTGTTTTTTGCAATGTCATTATTAGTGACCAAGTATGGAAGCTCAAATTGTACCTCCTCTAGGTCCTTCTTGGCCTAGATGTGTACATGGTGAAAGTTGGATTTGAAGTCTGCAATATCTCTATATTGTTCAAATAAAAATAGTGACGGCGTTGACCTCTCACTAATCATGGTGCACAAATCCATTTCAAGCAAGACCCAGAAAAATGTATTCTTTGTAACATGGGTCGGCTCCTTGGAAGTCCACAATGAGGCACACCTTGCAGCCTTGCAAACGTCAGGGTTCATAGTGGGGAACTATGACTCCTCTAGTGTTCTCCATGTTTTCAATGTTATTAAGAGAAATAACTGTGTGTAGTGGAATTTCTTTCCCTCTTCTTATGCCTCCCAACAGTCATCCAAAATTTCCTGGCACAAATAGCCTACCCAGTTAAACTGGAAGCAATTGCTACACTGTGCAACCAATGATACGACTAGTGTGGGTACCTCATCTGCTCAACACTTCCTCATTATTTCATGACCAAAATGTGTGCGACAAAATGCACAACCTGGTCATTAATGGAGACGATGAAAAATCCCTGATACTTCCTAATCAGATCATAATGCTTCTTCATCTTCTCGGCCAACTTTTTCTCGTGAGATTTTCGAACAAATGCATTGGCGAGGTTTGGTCCTTGGTAGGGATGCATAGCTATTATTCTAATCAGCATATCATTAATGGAGATTTTTGTCCCCAACCACAGACATCCATCATGCACAAATGCCAACAGCTGGTGCACATAGATTATGTTGACATTGCTGCACCCAAAGTGTGGAATATATAGCATATTCAATAGTCCACCTCTCTGAATTCTTGTTGCCCACTCCACTGGTTAGACCCTCGTTACTCCAGCTTCTTCATAGAAAACTAATTTTAGTTACTTGTTGGGCCCAAACTAGGGATACTTGCTCAAATCATTAAGATCCATTCCTCCATGCGTATTTGTGGTGCCTTTCCCAACAAATCTCCCTCAATCGGCACCTCATCCAGTAATAGTGGTGTAAAGACTTTGAATTTGATAGCATCTGGGTCCCTGGTAACCTTTGAGGTCAGATTTCATGGTGACATATAGGGTGGCAATGCTCCATGTGGATATTGGTGGCCACATGCCTATTCCACTTGGACCCTCACCATCGTTTCTTTCAGTTTTCCACTTTCCTTAATTATAGCACAATTTATTATTTTTGGCAGTTTTTCGATTCCTAAACTTTCAGAGCCTTTTGGAGGCCTTGAATGATATTTTTTTTTGGCAAAATTCATGCAATTATTGAATAGGTCATTGCATTGGTAGTTGTAGTCCTCAAAAAGATCCTTCCAATGAGGTATCATACATGTCAAATGGAGATAATATGACAAAGTTACAACCCTGGGAAGTTGGCTGCCCAACTAACCCCAACGGGGCCCATAAATGCTTGGTGTTACATCTCCTAGGGTTAGGGTTTTGGTTGTTTATGGTTTTATCTTATTGTTCAATAATAAAAAGGCGCTTGAGTCTCATTGTAACTCAGTTTAGAGGCATGTAGCTGACACATCTCTTCTCATAGATAAGCTACCGTTGCCTGAGCTATCTTATTTCCATTATTTTTCTAAGCATAGTTCAATATTTTTCTATTAATGAAATGAAGTGTTTTTTTGTTACATCTCTGTGTTTATGAGTATATTTATAAGTTGTTGTCTTCCTATTTTAGTTTAGATCAGTGGTATTAGAGCGGTCTTCTCTTTCTTTGTGTTTTTTTGCATTTTCCCAATGAGGTCAGGATATAAGGAGTTAGGGCTCAATCTATTTGAACCATTGTAGGTTTAACCTCGCAAAACCCGACGACCTCCAATGGAGGAAGAAAATAAATATGAGGGGATAGGATATCCTTTCAAAATTTTGCTGAAAGAAAGCCTCAAGCAACAAAGGGATGTGATGATGGATAAATTTTCCCAGATCCTTCGACGGCTACCCACAAGTGATGCATCTTCATCCAATAGCCACCGTAGAGGCACCACTCCTTTTAAGGTACAAGGTAACTTTGATATTCACATATTCGAAGGCCTCATAGATGCAAATGCTGTAGATAAATGGTTAAATCTATTGGAATGATACTTTTCATTTCATGTTTTTTCCAATTGGGAAAAGATTACGTTTGCACTTCTCAAAGCCACCCCACATGTCAAGGACTAGTGGGAAACCTACTGTGAACAAAAGGACGAGAGTGAACCCTTGCTCTTTTCAGTTGCACCCACTTGGAATTCTTTTAGATACACCATCAAGGAATAGTATTACCCTGTTGGGAGCTATGAAGATAAATATATAAAGTGGACCATGCTACAACAGGGAAGGGACCAAGATGTGTCAAAGTTTCCAAATACTTTCCATACCCTTCGCACGATGTTGGGTATCAAGGACACTGAGCGCATTTGGTGCTCAGGTGCCACGACTATCTACATAAGTACATCCAGGACGAGATGGAGTTCCTAGACATTTCCTCGCTCGGCACAACGTATCGATACTCTGTAAAGATTGAGCATAAGTTTAAACAGAAGAAGTGGGACTTTGGATCTACAAATCCAAAGCAAGGAAAAGGAACCACCAAACCACAGAACAAGGGACCAAGCCAAGGCAAGGCTACCCAGGACAACCTGCTAAAGCGACAAGTAAAGTAAAACACCATGAAGATGAAGAAGGATACAGGAAAATGGTGTGAGTTCCATAAGAGCTCCACTCACAATAGAAGTGAGTGTCAGGCCAGGTAGTCACTAGTGGTCGAGCTGAAGGCTTCCGAATCAAATGTAGGTTCTAACTCTAAATTTGAACTCAATAAGGGGGCTGACAAAGGGAATCAAATCATTGATGCGGAGCCCAGTGCCACCATGGACACCACAAAGATCTAGATAATTGAGCTTGGAGATCCAGAGGAGGCGGAACGCTTCTTCCACTCACAGATGTGGGTGAAGGGTTCTCTGCTATAGTTCATTGTCAACATCGAGAGCCGAAAGTACCTCATTTCAGCAAAAGTCATGAATCGTTGGGCCTAAATACTACAGCACATCAATGGTCGTACACCATTAGGTGGCTTTACCAAGGACGAGATCTTTGCGTCAGCCAGTAGTGTTGCCTTTCCTATAGCATAATCCCTTCACAAATGAGGTATTGTGTGACATTGCTCCTCTTGAAGTTTTTGATGTATTGTTAGGAAAACAATACTTGTGAAAGTGACATGTTTTATATGAGTCTAGACCTCTCTATGTGATTATTACTTGGGCTAATAAGTTGTACACGATACTAGAGGTAGCCCCGCCTACTGCCATCTCTTTGATCACTACAAAGCAATGCAGTAAGATCATTTCCCAAATCAAGAAATTTGTTTTCCTTATGATTCACCCCCAAGGAAAGAAGAAGGTTGTGGCCACGAATTCCAAGTAGGGCTCCCTTTCATAGAGACAATAGATGGACAAGGTCGTGGAGGAGTACAAGGACAATTTTGCCTCACCCACAGGGGTACCTCTGCATTGTCAGGTTCAACACTCCATCGATCTGACCCTAGGCACTCTGCTACCCAATCGATTGATCTATCGACACTCTGTTCTAGAGAATGATGAGATCAAGAGAGAGATTCATGAAATACTGCAAAAAGTGTACATTAGCCAAGCTCATTATCCTGTGGGATCTCGGTTGTATTGGTACATAAAAAGAATGGGACTTGCAGTCTATGAATTGAGTATCAAGTGATGAACAAGATCACTACCCAGAATAGGTACTCAATCTCATAGATTGATGAACTTCTGGACTAGCTCAAGGGGGCCAAATATTTCAGCAAGATTGAGTTGAAATCAGGTTATCACCAGGTGCATATTGGACCCTCCGATGTTTGGAAGACTACCTTCAAATCCAAGGAGGGCCTTTTTGAATGGTTGGTCATGTTGTTCAGATTGACGAATGCCTCTGCAACCTTCATGAGACTGATGGATGACATCTTGTGGCCCTTCACCAATTCATTCATGGTGGTGTATTTATATTACATATTGATCTTTAGCCAAAGTTGGGAAGAGCACCTCCACCATATTCGGCAGGTCCTTCAAACCCTTCAACAACACAAGCTATGTGCTAACTTGGAGAAATGTACCTTTGGCCTAACCCAGGTTCAATATCCAGTGTACATCATTGATGATCAGGGTGTACATGTGAATCAATCCAAGATACAAGTCATTTGGGATTGGCCAGCCCCAACCACTCTAATAGAGCTCCGCAGCTTTTTGGGTCTTGCCAATTTCTACCATAGGTTAATGTTGGGCTTCTCTCATATCACTTCGCCTTTAAGTCAAGTCACCAAGGGTGGATTGAAATCCAAGTTCTTTTGGTTAGAAACCCGGCAGCGATCATTCTCAGAGTTGAAGAATCCCCTCTGTTATGCATGAGTGCTCACGTTACTAGACCTGCAACACCCATTTGAGATTGAGACAGATTCCTCCGACTATGCTATTGGTGTAGTTCTTAATCAACATGGGCATCCAGTGGCTTACCATAGTGAGACATTTTTAGACACAGTCCGAAAGTACCCCACTTACAGCAAAGAAATGTATTACATTATGCAGGCCTGCCGTCAATGGAAGCATTACATTCTGGGGAAGGAAATGGTCATCCACACAGACCACAGGGCTCTATAGTTCATACAAACATAAGGGAAGTTGTAGAACGATCGTCATCAGAATTGGTCCACCTATTTGCAACAGTTCCATTCAAACATTAAGTATAACAACGACAACACCAATAATGTCACGAATTTCCTTAGCTTTGGGAATGGGGTCCCACAAGGATAGTTTCAGGGCTAAAATCCCTTGTTTGCATCGAAATTTGTAATAAAGGTGTAAAGGCTATAGATTTTGTGGTCGCTGAGCGCGAAGGTGTTATGATTCATAAAGGGTTGTTCACCCTTATTTTTGTAAAGTAAAGTTGGCTGTAAAGATCTATGAATGGTCCACGGACCATGGGATTGTATAAAAAGAGCTAAGTAAGTAAGGTCTAAGTAGTTAGAAGTCGTCAATAGGAAGTGGTAGTAGAAGTAGGAAGTCTTGAGCGATAAGGAGAAAAGTCTAAGTTTCGGGTCTTAGTGTAGGTAGAGGCTCTGCAGCTGAGTGCACAGAGGCCTTGTGAGGATGTCCACAACTGAGTGAATAGACCCCTGTAGCTGTGTCTACAGGGAGGATAGAGTCTATAATCATCTGAAGATACCAATAAAGAGAAGCATTCTACAAATTTTGTGTCCTATTTCCGGTTAATGCATCTTGTCATATTGTGTATGAATTTCATTTATAATGTTTATGTGATGCGCGCATGTATGTAATTATGTTAGATAATTGAATGCAAAGAAGGATATCTATTTAAACGACGCTAACTATGACTGTTTAATAAGATAAGTAAGACAATTAAGTTAGTCTGCACAATATGCTGCCCTAGCAACACGAAAGTACCTGAAGCACAAGTTAGGGTTGCATGAAGGTCAATCGTACCCCTTCGCAGAGGTATTGAAGGGTGGAATAAAGGGCTAGTCTACCAAAGCCTTGGAACTTAAGTGACCTATGTGAAAGTAGGAATAGAAGGTGTAAACCGACATCACGACCATCTCAGGGTGCAAAAACTTGGTTCCAGCATCCCCCCATATTGCTTCGGGTGAGACTTTAGTCGACGCTCTATGGGCTGATGCTGAAAGGGCCAGTAGTGTAGGCATTCGTTTGGCTAATTAACACTAAACCTGGGTCAGGCACCACCAAGCCAACAAATGGTTCCTTTCCCAACTTTGTTCGTTGATGAAGTGTTGGACAATGTAGGTGGCCAAGAAGCTTAGTCCTTCACTGATGGGTTCTCTAGGTACCATCAGACCAAAATCACGCCGGATGATAGTAGCAGGACAACCTTCGCGACTGAGTGGGGGTGTTTTTAGTACATGGTAATGCCTTTTGGATTGAAGAATGTGCCTGCGATTTTGTCACGCATAGTCATTGCAGCATTCAAGGAATTTATTCACAAGTTCCTGGAAGTGTACTTTGATGACTTGACTGTATTTGGACTGGTGAAATGCCATGTCACAAGTTTGCACTTGATTCTAGATACTTTTTGAAGATACCAGATCATGCTCAATCTGAAGAAATACCTATTTTGTGTTCCTTTTGGGACCATGCTGGGTCATGTGGTTTGTAAGCAGGGACTGATGGTAGATCTCACAAAGATTGCGGTGATACTTAACTTGGAAGCACCGAGGAGTGTGAAACACCCACACGTTACCCTAGGACATACTAGATATTACAGAAACTTTATCAAAGGCTATGCCCAAATGACTGCGCTTATGGAGAAGTTGTTGAAAAAGGATGTCGCATTCTACTCGAACGAGGACTATAAGAAAAGCTTGGATGTATTAAAACAAAAGAGGTCACTATGTCGATCTTAGTCTTCTCGGATTAGAAGAAGGAGTTTCATGTACATGTCAACACGTCATGTATAGCGTTGGGAGCAGTAATGACACAGGCTAGTAGAGGAGACCTAGACCATCCTATAGCATTCGCGAATAGAAGGTTATCCAAGGTGGAGAAGAACTATTTCACGACCGAGCATGAAGGGTTAGCCATGGTGTACGTGCTCTAGAAGTTCAAACACTATTTGCTAGGCGTCCATTTTAAGATGTATACGGATCATTCTGTGTTAACATACCTAGTCAATAAGCTTGTGTTGGGGGGGGGGGAATCTGCAAGTGGTTGTTATTGTTCCAGGAGTATGATTTTGAAGTTATTATGAAGCCTAGACAACTAAATGTGGGACCAGGCCATCTCTTGCGCATCAAAATAGGGGAAGAGCCCACTAATTTGGAAGAGGGATTGCCTGGCGTGTAGCTATTTGCAGTGCACATCGCGGATGGTCATTTTGAAGATATCATACACTTCCTAACAACAAGAATTGCCCAAGAAGGATACACTTCCAACAGAAGAAGGAGATAGTGGTGCGCGTGAAAAAATTTTCTGTCATTGCTGGGTGTCTGTACGAAATGGAGTTTGACGAGATATTGCAATGATATGTACCGAGTTTGAATGGAGCAGTATCCTCATAGACGCTCATGGAGGTGCTACTAATGGGATGGTGGAAGCATTCAATAAAGTGCTATAGAATGCATTGAACAAGGTTTGCAATGCACAACGAAGTGATTGGGACCTACTCATACCTATAGTACTATGGGCCTATTGGACGACATGCAAGAAGTTGACTAGACAAAGACCCTTTAGGCTTGTATATGGTGTCAGAGTAGTAATGCCCACGAAATACATTTTTCCTATTCTGTGCATAATGACAATCACAGGTATGATGGATCATGGAGCCATGGAAGAGAGGCTTGCACAATTGGCTGAGCTTGAGGAAGTAATATTTCTAGCTAGATTTCACCAATAGGTCCAAAAGCAGCATGAAAAATCATGGCATGATTGGCACATTAAGTTACACACCTTTAAGGTAAATGACTTGGTTTTGTTATATGACAGTAAGTTTGATAAATTTCCATGAAAATTTAGAATGCACTTGCTAGATCCCTATGTCATTAAGGAGATTACCAATGGAGGAGTGGTTTAGTGGGTCAAATTGAATGGATATTCTTTCTTAGGAAAGGTGAATGGCAATCACTTGAAGGTATACACCGGTCGTCCCACCATGTGACTATATGAAGGTAGCATAGTCTTAGTGTTCTAGGTAGCTAAAAGGAGGCACGGGACTATAAACTACACTGCCCAGGTTGGGGAGCTACACGATTTGGGGATTGAGTGAAGCAAGGAAGTGTCATAGGGTTCATGGCAGTGCGAAGGGAGCTGTGCTACCGAGGGAATAATCACACAAGTCAGTTGGAAAGTGACCGTTAAAGTGATTGTTCATGATTTGACGATAGAAATGTGACGAAATGGAGTGGGAAACCAACATTTAAGACGAAATTAGTGAGTCAGATCCTTCAAAATCTATCTCAAATCTAGCATTAATTAACCAAATTTGGGGGGAACTATCAAATTTGAATTCAAAATTCCCGATAAATTACAGGTGGCTGCCCAACGAAAAACACTTGGAATTTTGAGAATTAAGTTGTTGAGCTCTCGGGCGCACATGAACCGAGAATTATTCAAAGCTCTGATAGCGATTCCAACATTTGAGAACTTATCAGAGATATCACGAGCATTTTTGATGAGCGCTATGTTGAAACCTGCCACAACCATGGACACGGAAGCAATGATGAATGAGGATGATGTGCTGGAAGTGGTTAGTGAGGCAAAAGTAGTTTCTCTAGAGGTTGCCGAAGTATTAGTGGAAGTCTGCAAATCACCAAGGATGCCAAGACCAAAGCTGACACCAACCAAGGAGAGCGTGAAGGATAAGAAGGGTAAGCACTCTGTAATACTGGTGCATGCATCACCAAGAAGTAACCCACCAAAGCCCACCACATAGGAAAAGGGAAAATCCATCAATCTAGAGCCAGAGGAGGAAGAAATTGAAGACATCCTAATGGATGATGAGGATGTGGGAGTAGATGTGGAGGAAGTTGAAGGCCAGGGTGATGACCCTATCACTCGAATGCCTGAGTACATCCCCCCACACAAGGGCAAGACTAGGGTGCCAAAATATATTGATGAGAGCAAGGTCCCCTTGAAAACCACTCTACTGCTCGAATAAATTCTCTTCGAAGGCCTGTGCTTGGGCCAGGTTACTGTGAAAAAACTCAAAGACTGGGACTTGGCTGATCATGAGATGTTTCCACACCTGGTGACTGAGCAGCTGATGTGTCGCATCATCGATACAACCACCAGAATGACCACATTGGAGCCATGGAGGTGGCTCAGAGGAGTAGACAAGGTAGGTTTGCTCAATATACTATGGGTGTTGCACTACAACCCCACCCTGGTTATAGTATTGGTCATCAAGCAGCTACTTTGCTTGGTGCATGATGGGTGTCCGTGGTTGGAGGAGCCAATACCCATCACTGACAGGTTGATCCATAGGATCACGTGGTTGCCTTACACAGGACGAAATCCAGCCATGATATTTGGTGGAAAAGGTGGGGAGCAAGCCCTCACGGAGGCCATGAAAGAGAATTTTAAGATGGTAAAGAAGCTACATGGATATTCCATATCTAGCATGAGGAAGTTAGCATCGATGAGGTGTCGGCATCTGTCATCCCGCTAGCAGCCTACTGCGCCGAAGGAGTTCAATTCAATTGTGCAAACTATCTCCATGGTGAGTTCCTTGTGAACTACCATGAAGCATAGGAGATCAGCAAGACATTCCACTATGTGTGGCTCTTGTTGTCTATTGTGTTGGTAGCATGGGAGCTACTAGAGGATAGTCAATTCCATTTGGTCAAGCAAGACCTACCAGAAGTAGCTAAGTATGCTTTGTTGTGGGTGACCAAGGATGCACAACACATCAAGGATAATAAGATCTTGTAGATATTGATGGAGATGAGCATCTGCATGACCATCAATCACAAGCCACGGTTGTCACCTATAGTGTTTACCAACTTGCAGGGCTATGAAAATTTTAAAGCAGATTTTCACCATGTGTCCATCAGGGTATGGAAGGATCCTATGCAGAAATGGTATGACTTGCCTTACATGGAAACAGATGATGCCAATGATGAAGTACTTGATCGATGGCCATCAGAATGGTGCACCATAAAAGACTTAGCGGTGGGAGGAAGCAAGTCTATTGTGCAAAAAAAGAAGGAGGAGGCCAAGCTCAAGATGGCGCAGCTGGCCGAAAAGAGAAGGAAGGAGGCTACTGACAAGGCCCAGGGGGAGCGCAATTCCGCTCAACAAATAGAGAAGAAAATAGGTGGAACAGAGCAAGGCTCTAAAAAATGTGCGAAGTCGCCTTCACCTTAGATAGAAGAAGAGACGAACAAATAGAAAGAATAGCACGGCGTGGACCCACAGGCGATGTCCGCCCGCATCAAGTGTCTAAGGGAGCAAGAAAAAGGAGGGTCCAGGAAGAAATCCATAACTACTAAGACATCAATGGACCCAGTCACCCTCACAGAGGGTAATTTGCATGAAATCGGTGACACGATGTGGGATGTCACCACGGAGGACCTACAACAGTTTGAGCAGTAGCAAAAAATAATCTTGGGGCCTATCTAGACAAGTCTGTAGGAGCTGTAGACCTATGCGTCATAGGCTGGCATGTTGTCCAAAGCCTTGCTTGCCAAGACCTCCAGTGTGATAGTGCTACCTGATGGAGCAGTGACCACAGAAAATGAAGTTGATAGGCCCACTGTCAGCACCGTGAAGGGAGTAGGGTTGAATCTGGCAGCGCTCCCTAACAAGCCACTCCACCTTTTGTAGGATGGAGTGATTGTGGAGATGAGAGCCCATGAGCACTGCGCTCTCCAGGTGATTAGTGAGCAGTGGATGAATAATGAGCAGATGGAGCTATAGCGAGACTACTCCATTTCCACTATGACCGAGGTGACCAACCAGAACAAGCATATAATGTAGGTCATCAAGGAGTCATGTTGAATGGTCCTAGAGTTGGCCATTCTTGAGGAAGAACCAGTCGAGGTGCACGATGCTTGTACAGAAATGGTGAGGGTTCCATTGAGTTGAACCTATAGATTATCGAGTTACAATTGAAGGCCTCACCTTCCACCCTCCCAGAAGTAAAGGAGAAGTGGGTGACCACTATCACATAGGTAGTAGTAGTGGTTGACAATGCAATAGCATACTGCACACAAGTTTTTGAGTAGTCGTTCGAGGTCCTGATGAGCTTGTAGGAGGACCCTAATGTACAATGACTAGAGACAGAAGCGTGTGAACTACAAAAATGTTATGATGATTTCAAAGGCATAGTGCGAACCATCGTGCTCACATAGAGATTGGCAAAGCTGCAGGAGGCCAAGCAGCTGAAAGAACAAGTGGATGCAACGCTCCACAAGGAAGCAGTGCTAAAGGTGCAACTAAAGCCCTAATTGGATGATGATTACACAGTCACAACCTCTATTGAAGGAAATTTTGTGACTATGCAAGAAATTCAACAAAAGCTTCAGGCTGACAATTCAGGAGAAATGACTGAGCAAATGGTTGAAGACGTGAAGCAGGTAGCCGCACAATGCACTGCTGAGGTTACGGTCGTAAGGGTCAAGCTAGGAGGTCTTTACGCTAAGATCTCTGTGCCTATCGAGTGAATCATGGGCAAGTCAAGATGTTTGTGTTGGGGGCTTGTTGGGAACGGGATCCCCCAAGGATAGTTTTTGGAATAAAAGCCCATGTTTGGGTCAAAAGTTGTAATAAAGTTGTAAAAACTCCACATTTTATGGTTGCAGAGCACGAAGGTGTCATGATTCATAAAGGGTTGTCAACCCTTATTTTTGCAAAGTAAAGTCAATGGTAAAGATCTACCCATGGTCCGCACACCATGGGATTGTATAAAAATATCTAAGTCAATAAGATCTAAGTAGTTAGAATTCGTCAGTAGGAAGTGGTAGTAGAAGGAAGAAGTCTTGAGCGATAAGGAGAAAAATCTAAGTTTCAGGTCTTAGTGTAGGTAGAGACTCTACAGTTGAGTGTGCAAGGGCCTGGGGAGGATTTCCATAGCTGAGTGCATGGACCCTTGCAGCTATGTGCATAGGGCGGATAGAGTATATTATTATTTGAAGATATCAATAAAGAGAAGCATTCTACAAATTCTATGTCTTGTTTTCGGTTAACGCATCTTGTCATATTGTATATGAATTTCATTTATAATGTTTATGTGATGTGCGAATGTATGTAATTACATTAGATAATTGAACACAAATAGGGATATCTATTTACGTAGTACTAACTGTGATTGTTTACTAAGATAAGTAAGACACTTAAGTTAGTTTCGAAATCTGCACGATATGCTACCCTAGTAGTGCGAAAGTATCTGAATCACAAGATAGGGCTACACAAAGGTCAATCGTACCCCTTTGTGAGGTACCGAAGGGCGGAATAAAGGGCTAGTCTTACAAAGCCCTAGAACTTAAGTGACCTTTGTGAAAGTAAGAATAGAAGGAATAAAGTAACATCATGACCATCTCAGGGTGCGAAAACTTGGTTCCAACATCCCCCATACTGCTTCGGGTGAGACTTTGATCCACGCTCCACAGGCTGATGCCGAAAGGGATAGTAGTGTAGGAATTTTTTTTGCTAACTAACGCTGAACCTAGGTTAGGCCTCACTAAGCCAACAAATGGTTCCTTTCCCGACTCCCTTCACCTATGAAGTGTTGGACAATGTAGGTGGCGAGGAAGCTTATTCCTTCACTTATGGGTTCTCTAGATACCATCAGATCAAAATCACGTTAGATGATAGCATCAAGGCAACCTTTTCAACTGAGTGGGGGTGTTTTCAATACATGGTAATGGCTTTCAGACTGAAGAATGTGCCTGGGATTTTCTCGTGCGTAGTCATTGCAGCGTTCAAGGAATTTATTCACAAGTTTCTAGAAGTGTACTTTGATGATTAGACTGTGTTTGGATTGGTGAAACACCATGTCGCAAGTTTGCACCTGATGCTAGATACCTGTCGAAGATACCAGATCGCGCTCGATCAGAAGAAATGTTTGTTTTTTGTTCCTTTTGGGATCCTGCTGGGTCATGTGGTTTGTAGGTGGGGACTGATGGTAGATCCAGTGAAGATCATGGTGATACTCAACTTGGAAGTGCTGAGGAATGTAAAACAGTTGCGTGCTACCCTAGGACATACTGGATATTACAGAAAGTTTATCAAAGGCTATGCCTGGATCACCACTCCTATGGAGAAGTTATTGAAAAAGGATGTCACATTCTGCTGGAACGAGGACTGTAAGAAAAGCTTGGATGTATTAGAAGAAAATATGGTCACCGTGATGATCTTAGTCTTCCCATATTGGAAGAAGGAGTTTCATGTACATGTCAACACATCATGTCTAGCGCTGGGAGTAGTACAGACACGGGCTGGAAGAGGAGACCTAGACCATCCTATAGCATTCACTAGAATAAGGTTATCCAAGGCAGAGAAGAACTATTAAACCACCAAGCATGAAGGGTTAGCCATGATATACACGCTCTAGAAGTTTAGACACTATTTGCTGCGTGGCAATTTTAAGATGTATAGAGATCATTCTCTATTGAAATACCTGGTCAATAAGCCTATGTTTGGGGGGAGAATCTGTAGGTGGTTTTTATTGTTACAAGAGTATGATTTTGAGGTTATTGTGAATCATGGATGATTGAATGCAGGACCATCTATCGCACATCGAAACCGGGGAGGATCCCCCTAATTTAGAAGAGGGATTTCCTGACACACAACTATTTGCAGTGCGCGTCATGGATGTTCATTTTGAAGATATCATGCACTTCCTAACAATAGGAATTTCCTCGGAAGGATATACTGTCCATTATAAGGAGTTAGTGGTGCCTGTAGCAGAATTGTTTGTCATTGTCAGACATATGTACAAAATGGTGTCTAATGAGATATTGCGATGATATTTACCAGAGTTTGAATGGATTAGTATCCTCACAGACACTCATGGAGGTGACACTAATGGGACGAAAGAAGCATTCAATAAAGTGCTGGAGAACACGTTGACCAATTTTTGCAATGCTCAATGAAGTTATTGGGACCTGCGCATACCTGCAGTACTATGGGCCTGTCGGATGACATGTAAGAAGTTGACTGGACAAACACCCTTTAGGCTTGTATATGGTGTCAAAGTAGTAATTCCCATGGAATGCATTGTGCCTAGTCTACGCATAGCGGCACTCATGGGAATGACATTTCATGGAGCCTTGGAAGAGAGGCTTGAACAACTGGCTGAGCTTGAGGAAGAAAGGTTTCTAGTTGGATTTCACCAAAAGGTCCAAAAGCAGTGCAAAAAAGCATGCCATGATTGGCACTTTAAGTTGTGCACCTTGAAGGTAAATGACCTGGTTTTGTTATATGACAGCAAGTTTAATAAATTTCCAGGAAAATTTAGAATGCACTGGCTAGGGCCCTATGTCATTAAGGAGATTACCGATGGAGGAGGGGTTTAGTTGGTCAAATTGAATGGAGATCCTTTCCCAAGAAAGGTGAATGGCAGTTGCTTGAAGCCATACACCGGCGGTCCAACCATGTGACTATATGAAGGTAGCACAGTCTTAGGGCTCCAGGCAGTTGAAAGGAGGCATAGGGCTATAAACTACACTACACAGGTTGGGGAGCTGTGCAATTGGGGGATTCAACAAAGCAATGAAGTGTCACAGGGTTTGTGGTAGCGCGAAGGGAGCTGCACTACCTAGGGAGAAATCACACAGGTCAGTCGGAAAGTGACCATTAAAGTGACTGTTCATGATTTGAGAGTAGAAATGCGGCCAAATGGAGTGGGCAGCCAACGTTTAAGATGAAATTTATGGGTTAGATCCTTGAAAATATGTCGCCAATCTAGCATTAATGACCAAATTTGCGGGGAATGGTTAGATTTTAATTCAAAATTCCTTATAAACTATAGGTGGCTGCTAAGAGAAAAACACTTGGCATTTTGAGAATTGACTTGCTGAGCTCTCAGGTGTACATGAACCAAGAATTATTTGAAGCTCTGATAGTGAGTCTAGCATTTGAGAACTTACTAGAGATATCACGAGCATTGCTGATGAGTACTATGTCAACACTTGCCATAGCCATGGACACCAAAGCAGTGATGACCAAGGAGGATATGCCAAAAGTGGTTAGAGAGGAAGAATTAGCTACTCGAGAGGTTGCTGAACTATTAGCAAATGCCCCCAAATCACCAAGGATGCCGAGACCAAAGCCGACCGCAACCAAGGAGAGTTTGAAGGATAAGAAGGGAAATTAGCATGCAATACTGATGCGTGTATCGCCAAGAAGAAACCCACTGAAGCCCAGTGCATAGGAAAAGGGCAAAGCCATTAATCTGCAGTTGGAGGAGGAAGAAATCGAAGACATCTCGATGGATGATGAGGATGTGGGAGTAGATTTGGAGGAAGTTGAAGCCCAGGGTGTTCACCCTATCACTCGGTTGTCTGAGTACATCCCCCTGCACAAGGGCAATACCATGGTTCCAAAATATATTGATGAGAGCAAGGTCCCCTTGCAAACCCCTCTACTGCTAGATGAAATTGACTTTGAAGGCACATGCTTGGGGCAGGTTCCTCTGCTAAAACTCAAAGACTGGGACTTGGCTAATCATGAGAAACTCCCACACCTTGTGACCAAGCAGTTGATGTGTCGCATCTTTGATACAACCACTAGAATGACCACATTGAAGATGTGAAGGTGGCTCAGAAGAGTAGACAAGGCAGGTTTTCTCAATCTATTATCGATGTCACACTACAAGCGCACCTTGGTTACAGTATTGGTCATCAAGCAACTGCTTTACTTGGTGCATGAAGGGTGTTTGTGGCTAGAAGAGCCAATACCCATCACTAACAGGTTGATCCATAGGATCACGCGGTTACCTTACACAAGAGAAAATTCGGCCATGATATTTGGTAGAAAAGGTGGTAAGCAGGCCCTCGCGAAGGCCATGAAAGAGAAATTTAAGCTAGTAAAGAAGCCACGTGGATATGCCATATCCAACACCTATGACCCTATTGTGAAGGTGGCTACACATATTTTAGCAGGGAAGGTGATGAGGGAGTGTCGAGTCGATGAGGTACTGACGCCTGTCGTCATGCTAGTAGCCCAATGCACCGAAGGAGTTCAGTTCAATTGGGAAAACTATATCCGTAGTGAGTTTCTTGTGAACTACCATGAAGCATAGGATCTCAACAAGACGTTCCACTACACGTGGCTCTTGCAGTCTATTGTGCTGGTAGCATGGGAGCTGCCAGAGGATAGTCAGTTCCCTTTGGTCATGCCAGACCTACCAGAAGCAGCGAAGTACACTTCGTTGTGGGTGACCAAGTTTGTGAAGTGCATCAAGGAAAACAATATCTTCTCGATCTTGATTGAGATGAACATCCACATGGCCATCAATTGTGAGCTGTAGTTTTCACCTAAAATATTTTCCAACCTACAAGGCTACGCAGAGTTTAAAGAATATTTTCACCATGTGTCCACTAGGGCATGGAAGGACCCTGCATAGAAATGGTATGATTTTCCTTACCTGGCAACGGATGGCACCATTGATGTAGTACTTGATTGATGGCTGGCAGAATGGCACACCATAGTAGAATTAGCAGTGGGAGGAAGCAAGTCCGCTGCGCAGAAAAAGGAGGAGGCCAAGCTCAAGATGACACAGCTAGCCAAAGATAGAAAGAAGGAGGTCGTTGACAAGGCCTAGGCAGAGTGTGATGCTGCTCAATAGACTAAGAAGAAAATAGGTGGAATAGAGTGAGGCTCTAACAAAGGAACAAGGTCACCTTCACCTAAGACAGAGGAAGAGATGGATGAATAGACAAAACAACATGACACATACCCACAGGCGACATTCGCCCGCATCAAGCGTTCAAGGGAGCAAGAGAAAGGAAGGTCTAGGAAGAAATCGAAGGCTACTAAGACATCACTGGACCCAATCACCCTCATAGAGGGTGATTTGCAGGACATCGGTCACACGGTGCATGATGTGAGCACGAAGGCCCTACAATCGTTTGAGTAGCAAAAGAAAATAATCTTGGGGCTATCGAGACAGGTTTGTAGTAGCTCTAGACCTGCACATCACAGGCTGGAACAGTGTCCACCAGCCTTTCTATCGGCACTTCAGAAGCTACCGAGATGCTACGCGCCAAGACCTCCAATGCGATAGTGCTGCCTAATGGAGCACTCACCATGGAAAATGACGCTGACAGGCCCACTGTCAGCACCCTTAAGGGAGTAGGGTTAAATTTGGCAGTGCTCCTTCATGAGGCAATCCACCTTTTACAAGATGGAGTGATTGCAGAGCTAAGGGCTCGTGAGCACCATGCCCTCCAGATGATTATTAAGTAGTAGTTTAATAATGTGTAGATGGCACTACAATGAGACTTTGCCATTACCACTGTGACCGAGGCGACCAACCAGAACAAGCGTATAATATAGGTTGTCGAGAAGTTATGCCGAATGGTCCCAGAGTTGGCCATTCTTGAGGAAGAACTAGTCGAGGTGCGGGACGCCGGTACAGAAATGGTGAGGGTTCAGTTGGAGTTGAACCTACAGATTTCCAAGTTAAAGTTGAAGACCCAACCTTCCACCTCACCAGAAGTAAAGGAGTAGTAGGCAACCACTGTCACAGAGGCTATAGCGATGGCTGACAGTGTAGTAGCAAACTACACATATCTTTTCGAGTAGTCGTTCGAGGTCCTAACGAGCTTACAGGAGGACCCTAATGTACAACAACTAGAGAGAGAACCATGCTAGCTATAGGAGAGTTATGATGAGGTCAAAGGCACAACATGAACTTTCGCACTCACAAAGAGATTGGTGAAGCTGTAGGAGGCCAAGAAGCTAAAAGAACAGGTGGACGCAGCGCCGCAAAAGGAAGCAATGCTGAAGGCGTGATTGAAGCCCTAGCTAGATGAGGCTTACATGGTCACAACCTCTATTGAAGGAAATCTTACAACTTTGCAAGAAACTCAGCAAAAGCTTCAGGCCAACAGTTAAGGAGTAGTGACTAAATAGATGGTTGAAGACACGAACTAGGTGGCCGCACAGTGCACTGCTGAGGTTGCGGTCATACGGGTCGAGTTGGGAGGTCTTCGTGCTAAGATCTCCATGCCTACCGAGTGACTCAAGGGCGAGTCACGATGTTTGTGTTGGGGTCCTGTTGGGAACGGGATCCCCCAAGGTGAGTTTTGGGGCTAAAAACCCATGTTTGGGTTGAATTTTGTAATAAAGTTGTAAAGACTCCGCATTTTGTGGTCGCGGAGCGCGAAGGTGTCATGAGTCATAAAGGGTTGTCCACCCTTATTTTTGTAAAGTAAATTCAGCTATAAATATCTAACCATGGTCCTTGAACCATGGGATTGTATAAAATGAGCTAAGTAAGTAAGCTTTAAGTAGTTAGAAGTCATCAATAGGAAGTGGTAGTAGAAGTAAGAAGTCTTGAGTGATAGGGAGAAAAGTCTATGTTTCGGGTCTTACTGTAGGTAGAGGCTCTGTAGCTGAGTGTGCAGAGGCCTCAGGAGGAAGTCCACAGCTGAGTATGTGGACCCCTACAACTGTGTGCGTAGGGTGGATAGAGTCTTTAATCATTTGAAGATATCGAAAAAGAGAATCATTCTACAAATCCCGTGTCTTGTTTTTGGTTAATGCATATTGTCATATTGTGTATGAATTTCATTTATAATGTTTATGTGATGTGCGAATGTATGTACTTACGTTAGATAATTGAATGCAAATAAGGATATCTATTTATGTGGTGCTAACTGTGACTATTTAATAAGATAAGTAAGACACTTAATCTAGTTTGGAAATCTGCACGATACGCTACCCTAGTAGCATGAAAGTACCTGAATTGTAGGTTAGGGTTGCACAAGGTCAATCGTACCCCTTCGTGGAGGTACTGATGGGCGAAATAAAGGGCTAGTCTAACAAAGACGTAGAACTTAAGTGAACTGCGCAAAAGAAGGAATAGAAGTAATAAACTGACATCATGACCATCTTAGGGTGTGGAAACGTGGTTCCAGCATCCCCCCATACTTCTTCGGGTGAGACTTCGGTCGGTGCTCCATGGGCTGATGATGAAAGGGCCAATAGTGTAGGGACTTGTTTGGCTAACTAACATTGAACTTGGGTCAGGCCCCACTAAGCCAAATCTTAGTCAACCACTGGTGATGGTGCTTATCACTGTGCTCGACTCCTGTGGGAACGAGACATCGGGGTGGCCGCATCTTTACAAGAGTGATCCAAAATTTGACAGCATATACCAGACACTTCTCGAAGGGAAGAAAGTTCCAAATTTTCACCTTCAAGATGTATTGTTATGCTACTTGGGACACATATGTGTTTCTTCAAGTGAGTTGGCCAAGTTGATTTGCGAGGTGCACTACTGTCAAGTCATTAGATATTTTGGAGTAGAGAAAACCGTGGAGGTGTTGCAGAAGTATTTTTATTGGCGAAAACTTCGTCAAGGTCTTGGGAAGTACAGTAAATCCTGCACCGCCTGTGCCATTTCCAAACCAACCATCAAGAAGCAAGGCACGTATACTCCTCTACCTACTCCTAGTTGGCCTTGGGAATCTGCCTCCATGGATTATATGTTGGGCCTAACTTCTACTAAGCATGACAATGATTTTGTTTTCATGGTTGTCAATAGATTCTATAAGATGGCCATCACAGTGGCCTGCAAGAAGAGTATCACAACAGAGGTCACTACTAAGATATTCCTTGAGTGAGTGTGGGTACACTTTGGGATCCAACAGTCCATTATCTCAGATTGGAACAACAGATTCATGAGTGCATTTTGGTCAATTCTCTCGTTGATGCTAGATACAAAACTCCTAAATCTAGGACTCTCCATCCCCAAACTGATGACCAAACAGAGGTTGTCAATAGGATGATCGTACACATTCTATGCATGTACAACTTGAAGCATCCACACACATCGGATAAAAGTCTCCCCTATGTCCAACACAGCTACAACAGAGCTCTCCACATCTCAACACGACACAACCCCTTTTAGATAGGGCTAGGATTTTAGCCATTATGTCCCATTGATGAGGCCATACCATTTGTTACCCTTTGGTAGATTCGGCTCATGTGTAGTATGAAGCTGGAAGGGATAACAAATTCATTGAGCGTATTCAACACATCTGCTAATAGGGCCGTGATATATTGGATAGATCCAATGCTAAGTACAAGTAGTGCCATGATCAACATCGAGGGCCACATAAATTCTATGTGGGCGACAAAGTTTGGCTACATTTGCAGAAGGAGCACCTTGCTGGACCGCATTGCAAGCTTGGATCACTTTGATATGGGCCATACACCATCACCAAGGCCATCCAAGACAATTCCTTTGATCTCAACATCCCACCATTCCTTGTTCTTCACACAGTGTTCCATTTAGGTCGCCTTCGGTCATACTTTCCACCATTGTTGGACACATCTGACATTGCAAAGGAACTCACACTAATAGAGCTCAACCCGAACTACATGGAACAGACCAAAACTGATCAGACCATGGACACACAGATCAAGAACAATCAACAACAAAGGATACAACCATATCGAGTTGTCAAAGCAGGCCAACTCCTTCATTAAGGAAAATGGCTCTCCAGGGACCAAGTTCATCAGAAGTTTCCTCATCTCATGGAGGAACTCAACGCAGTCGAGACCATTGCTTCCTAAGGGGGGAGGATTGATCTAGGTGGATATTGGTGGCCACCCACCTATTCCACTTGGACCCTCACAATTATTTCTTTCAGTTTTTCAGTTTCCTTAATTATAGCACAATTTACTATTGTTGGCAGTTTTTCGGGTCCAAAACTTTCAGAGCCCTTTTGAGGCCATAAACGACGTTTTTTTTTTTTTTGCAAAATTCCTATAGTGATTATTTAAGTAATCACATTGACAATTGTAATCCTTGGAGAGATATCTCGAACGAGGTATCATACGTGTCAAATAGAGATAATATGACCAAGTTATGGCCTCGGGAATTTAGTTGCCCAACTAACCCAAACGACACCCATACACTCTTGGTGTTACATCTCCTTGGGTCAGGGTTTTGGTTGTTTAGGGTTTTCTCTTATTTTTCAATATTAAAAAGGCCCTTGAGCCTCATTGTAACTCACTCCAGAGGCATGTAGCTGCCACATCTCTTCTTAGAGATAAGCTACTATCACCTGAGCTATCTTATTTCCATTCTATTTCTAACCATAGTTCAACATTTTTCTATTAATGAAATGAAGTGTTTTTCTACTACATCTCTATGTTTATGAGTATATCTGTAATTTGTTGTGTTCCTGCTTAAGTTCAGATCAGGCAACCTGGAGATCAGTTCCACATATTCTGTGTTAATATCTTCTACTCCACTAGCGACATCGTCTTCTTCTCTACTCCCTAGTGATTTTTCTTGGTGATTTCCTAAGTAGAGGCTCCTTTTGCCGCTTCTTCTTCTACATCTTGCACCAACAATTTTCTTCCTTAGGGACCTCGGCCTAATGACATGCTCTCACGGTGTAGAAGTCATGATGAATCCTAGCCCTCGTCTAAGAAATTATTCTTCAATCACCTCCTAATTCTTACCAAACATGAAACAAAATGCTCGGCTCGCACTTAAGTGAAAAATCACTAGTCAAAATATTAGTGAGAAAAGTGTTCAAATGTGGAGCGGGTTCCAATATTTATAACCCTTTTGAATTTCAAACTCCATGATCTCTTTGATATCCACCTCATAAATGTGAATTTGGCAGTAGATTTGCCTAGATATGCCCATTAAATGCATTCCCCATGCTCCTTTTAATGAAAATTTCCCTGTCAAATAAAATGTAGCAACCCCAATAGTCATATTATGGATGGACTACATCATACCCTTCCCTGCAACATGGTTACTCCTTCCTCATCATATCTTCCTCCCTCTATGCCATGCTCCTGAATACCGCACAACACTTCCTACTCGATGAAGTCCTGGTTTGGAAGAGTATTTTAAAGTCTCATGCTTCCTTCCGACTACCTGTAGAACTAAAAATTTTCTCTGTTCATATATTCATTGTATAGTCCCAGGGATAGAATTTTTCCTGTAGATTTTCAACTACTACCATTTACTCACCCAGGAAATAATTCTCCATTCAACTTCATGAGCTGAATTGCACCACCATCTGTGATATCCCTAACAATGTATGGTCCTAACCAATGTATTTTGAAGTTTCCCAGGAACCTTACACACTTACTATTGTACAACAAAACCAAGTCTACATTCTTCAAATTTTATCTTAATATGATGGTCATGGTAGGCCTTTTCCCTAAATTTCTACACTTGATGGTGAAATCCTACAATAAAGAGATCTTCCTGGAGTGAAAGTAGTTCTTTCAATATCTCCTCCATAATTTTTCTATCCTCCATGTCCATGACTGTAGTGATTCTAAGACTTCGTACTATGTATTTCATAGGCATGACAACTTCCTACCCATAAACCAATCTAAATGGAGTCTGTCCCGTCAGCTTCTTGCAGGTAGTCTTCTATCCCATAAAACTGCTGGTATGCACACATCCCAATATTTTATGTTGATGTTGCATATTTCAGTCAAAGTGTTCTCCAAAATTTTGTTGAAATCCTCAACTATGCCATTTGCTTGAGGATGATAAGGCATGCTCTTCTTCTGATGTATCTAAAATTCCTTCATTCATGCTTCAATAGTGTTGTGTAAGAAGTGCGATCCTCGATCGCTCATTAAGATCTTTCGACACCCAAATATTGACAAGATATATTCAAATATGAATTGCACAATATTGTTTGTGTTGCAATCCTTTACTAGTTATGCTTCAGCCCACCTAGTCAGATAATTTTTCACGGTAATAATGTATCACGCACCACTCTTCTTTTCCTATGGATTGATCAGCCTGACAAAGTGAATCGCCCACTTATCATAAGCCGGTAAGGTGACTCATGGATTCAATGGAAATTCATCCATTCTAAACAATCTAAAGGTCCTCTGGTAGACATCACAAGCACTACAATATTCTTTGGAATCCTTGTGCATCATGGGCTACCATAGTCCCGCTCTTAAAATATTCTGTGTGGTGTATTTTCCTGCATATTTTCCTCCCATGACACAACCATGTGCTTCTACCAAAATACTATGTCTTTCATGCTCAGGGACATATCTACACACTATCTCGTGGGGGGCCCATTTTATACAAAGGCCTGGCAATCATAGAAAAATCCACAGCTCTGACTATGATTTCTTTCTTTTGTTGCATCATATACTCTGCAGGGGCTACTCTGGTAGAAAAAAGTAAATGATATCAATTAAATGATCATCAATAACCCTTAATGTAAAGAGTTGCGCATCGAGCAATCCTTCTTCAATGTTCGTTGGCTCTTCGTCAGTCTCAATTCTGGAAAGATGATCCGGCTCATCATTCAATCGTTCTGGATTGACTATTACTTCAAAATCATACTCTTGGAACAAAAATAGCCACATGTAAATCTCCCCCCCCAACATAGGCTTGGTCACCAAGTACTTCAATGTACAATGGTCTGCAAACATCTTAAAGTTTGAGCCTAATAATTAATGCTTAGATTTATGGAACACGTATAGGTAGCCAAGCCCTCTAGCTCCATTGTGAAATAATTCCTTTCTTTCTTAGATAATTTTTGACTCGCAAATGTGATGGTGATCAAGATCCCTTCTCCTGATTGCGCTAAGACAACACCCAATGCTACGACTCATCTACATGAACGTGGAACGCCTTCCAATATGGAAACACCAAGATTGGCACAGTGACCATTTTTTCCTTTAATATGTCAAGGATTTTTTGACATTCATCATCCCAAAAAAAGGTGACATCTTTCTTCAATAATTTTTCAAACGACGTAGTGATATGCGTGTAGTCTTTTATGAACTTCTAACAACAACGAGTATTCCCTAGAGACGCGCATAGCTTCTTCACATTCTTCGGTGGATCCAAATTGATAATAAAAATAATTTTTGTAGTGTCCACCATCAACCCCTACTTGCAAACAACATGGCCCGTTAATATTCCATATGGTACATAAAAAATACACTTTTTTAGGTTCAACGAGATTTGATATTTCTTGTAGGTATCCAAAATCAAGAATAGGCTCGAAATATGCTTCTTTCATAGTCCAAAGACTCTCTAATCATAAAAGTAAACCTACAGAACTTTTTGGATGTATTCTTTAAATGTTGCAATGATAACTCTGGAGAATATCGTGCATGCATTGTTCAACCAAAACAACATGACTGTATATTGAAACAATCCCCATTCAGTAGAAAAAGTGGTCTAACTGCTATCTTCTAGTACAATCTTAATCTAATGGTACCCTGAAAAACCATCTGTAAAGGAGTAGGCTTCCTGTCTTCCCACATTATCCAAAACGTCACCAGGGAATGGTGTTGGGAACGGGTCATGTACACATGCATCATTCAACTTTTTTAAATCAACACAAATCCTTATGTCTCCCTTATTTTTTTTCTCCTACACTACCATTGGGCTCACCCATTTAGATTCTTCCATAGGTTCAATTACTCCAGCTGTGACCATCTTCTCAAGCTCCTACTTCACTTTCTCTTTGTATTTTGGGTTTATCTTATATCGTCGTTGTTTTACAGGTTTTACATCTCACTTCAAAGTGATCCTCATTATGCCTCGATCGCCTATAATGACTCTTAACTGAGTGAATTTTATCAAAAACATCTCCTGGTACTCATGTAGTAATTCGACAACGTTACCTATTGTATCCTCATCCTAGTTATCTCTAATGCATGCACATTTGGGCTCCGCCTCTGAGCCTATATTGAATTTCTTTATCTTAATAAGTTGTGTTATGTCAAGTATCTCAACTTCTAGTCCCACAACCTCACATTGCCATTCTAATTCAAGGATGTTAATGTCCCACAGATATTCCTCACCCTCTTCTGCAATCATATTATAGCATTCTATTGTTTGCTACAATTGCATGTTCCAATCAGGTTATACCCAGGTTGTTGGCTCATTTGGTGACCGGAAAATTCCTACTCAAATTTCTTGAAGGGCATCATTGATACACTGAAAAACATCTTTGAAGCTAAAGTCCAATATGAATCTTTCCTTCATATCATACTAGTCGACAATGCCATGGCGCAGCTCCATTTTGAGATACCAAATCATTGATATCACATGCAGTGGACAAATATGTTTACCCATTTTGGTTGAGGTTCTTCAACACATGTCGTAGTCCAACGAGACTAATGTTTGCAGGGACCATCCTTACCATTATACTTCTCTATGAGCCTTATGTTTGCATGACCGAACGTGAGCCTCATCAATCAGTGATACTCCCTCTAATCTACTATATTGTCTTAACGTGAGCCCCACCATAACACAGGTGTAGACCTCAAAGCTATATCCAAGGCCTAGAATCATTTTTCTTCTTGTACATCCTTTTCTAATTCATTTAGAAATAAGATGACATCGCCTATCTATTATTGGGAAATCTAGTGTCTATGCAGAGCTTCTAGTCCCACTAAGACGGGTAGCTATCTTAGAAACAAACAGATTAAAGTTACTTTCATTTTCCTTTACGAGAAGTAGATAGGAGAAGAGCAAAGAATACCAACCTTGATCTTTCGCTTGGTTCTCTGCTTGTTCCTTATACCCTTTAAAAAATCTTTGCCGCTCTTCCCTTGACCACTCCGCTTCAAAGAGTACCTGTAAAGTCAAAGCAGCATAATACATTCAAAGTGCAAAGATCTACAGTCATAAACAATATAAGACCAGATATATATTGACCACATACATGCATATATTAGCAAACATACAAGAATGTGGAGGAAAACTTGAATAGCTTTATTGATATAGAGATTAGAAGAGACGATTACAACCCATTGATCTGACCCAGCATCATCCTCCTAGCATGAAAGCCCTTCTTCACCTCATGAAAAGCTTAGATCACCCAACACTATGATATTGCACCAGTAAACCAACAGCACTTCCTTACAAGATACAAGATTCTAGCCTCTGGATCTATGGGATGAGGGATCCATATATAGATGATTGTAGGGGGGTGAGTCAGCTTCTAGGATTTTGATTAGTGTCATCTCTCTGATATTTCTTGATTCCACTTGGAGACTGATGATCTCTTACTCATCCCTGGGTGAATTCAAAGAGGCAAGTGTCATAGGAGAAGTTTCTCGAAGATTCCATGATCATCCACCTTGCAAACTGCCTCTGCCATTTGTCTACTCTCTCCCATCGCACCCTACAGAAGGGCTTTCCAGTATGCATCGCACCTTTTACACAGAGCAAGTGAGATGCATCGCACCCTCTGCACTGAGCAGTCTGTATGGTCTATTTTTGACCAATTTTGAGTAGTTTTCTATGGAGAACTTCTGGGAGATGATGTAATTAGCTGACCTTGTTCCTTTAGGGCATGAAACAACACTTTTAGGGACTTAGAAGCCCTTGGTTTATCAACATATGTGATTGGGGTCGTAGTGCGCAAATATATCTATAACAGTTGCCCCCTAGAGCATGAGGTCGTAGATCTTTGATGTCGGGTGAAATGCTTTATCATGAGGATCCGAGGTTCTTTTGAACTAGAAGGTGACCTGTAATAAGATACAATACAATACATTATATTCATAACATTTTCATGATCTAGATGAGGTGGGCACTCCCATGTTCAGCTTTATAAATTCATTTTCATGTACATAGGACAGACAACCATCTGTGTGGCAGACTGATGATTTTGGTAGAGCCATCATCCTTTGATTTGGATGATCGTCTGTGCAGCAATGATGTACATTTGATGTCTTTATTTTCCTAAATATATCATAGCCCGGATGGATGAAACTAGATCCGGGGTCTTCAAATTGGTCCAATCTTCGCCCGAAGTACAAGTTCATCCACATGAAAAATGTTCTGGAGTCGAACATGGAAAGACATTGCTTGATTACTAGCCAATGATGTAAGCTGTTAACAAGTGCAAGAGGAATCATTGATAATGATGATGACCCTCAAGGTACTACAATACAATTCATGTGGTGTGAAAAAGGGACTTGGTGTCGAACACCACGCAAAATATTTCGGTCGAAGGCCATTGATGTAAACCTATCGCCGGAAGTGAGAAACTTGCCATTGAGGCATGCAAGCTTCAAAGTACTGAAAGGGTTGTTCCTAGGTCAACTTCTTGGATAATGAGCTATTGTCGACAAGAAGTGGCCCGTCGTAGGATGACCTTAATGAATCCCACATCTACGACACAGAACGGAGCAAATGATTTTGTGGAGGTGAAAACGATCTGATGATATAGGGTTTAGGGTGGCGGTCATGAAAGAATGAAGCGTGAAGGTATTGCAACGAGTGAGACACAAGCTGGGTTGGTGAATTCTCTGATCGACTTCCCTTGAACATATTGGTGACACTGAAATGCATTGGTAGCATTAACCCAAAATATGGATGGTACGGTGGACCAACGGTAATATGACTGATTAATAGAATAACTCAACCCGACTCAATCATGGTGATGGAGTGAAAGTGTCATGTTCAAGAGCGACTCGCTACCAATAAAGTTTCTTCAAGTTTTCTTCCCAATTTTCCCTAGTCATTGTTGACCAGTACCGCTTTATTTTTATCAAGCTTGAGGAGGATAACATATGCTTGTTCTATAATTTTCCCTTCAGGCAAACCCATCGCTATGTTTTGACGAGCCTAGCAACAGTGAAACTCATTCTTGTCTGCATGGACAAGTTTGTCGCTATTGGTTTTAACAAGTTCAATGACAAAGATAACTCAGTCCTTTTTCAATTTTAGAGAGTCAGAAAAGGGACGGAAAGGAAAATCCAGTAATCCTTTTTCATCATATAATCCCGTAAGTTGGAAAAAGTATAAAATAATACGAAAGGGATGAATTTTCGATAGTTTTAACAAGCCAAACAAGACAAGCACTCGATCTTTTTGTGTAATAATCCCTCAGGTCCAAAAATATTAAAATCTAGAGGAGGGATAGCACTCCTGATAGCTTTAACGAGCTGGAGAGGCCAACTTCTTGCCAATCTTTTCATATTTTACGAGTCAGGTGAAAAGAGCTTAAAGGAGACTCGTCTTTGAGGAACGAGTGATATATTCGGGTAGCTGCTAATTCTAGGTAAGGCTTGGAGTTTTCCAATCATGGCAGTGTTACAAGGATGGCTAACAGAATCAATCTTTGCAGTTGTTCCTCAAAAGGGTAAACAATCAAATGGAGGTATATGATAGGCTAAAAAAGAGTGGAGGTGATGGTAGGAACACGACCAGGGCTCAGAAGCTGATGATAATGCATTCACAAAGGTTATTTACCAAATGTTGGTTCGTTTTTTAATGAGCTTAAACTCTGGGGGAACATTTGCTCATTACTTAGGTTTAATTTTTAACGAGCTTAAACTTCACATAAAATTTGCTCGTGCCAGTCATATAATAAGGATGTCTCACCGATAGGTTCAATTTTTAAGGAGCTTGCACCATTCGAAACTTTGCTCTGCATCCTTTCATTATGCAATCTAGGAATGACCAACTACTGCCCTAGGGGTTAGTTAACTACCGAGGTTAGGTAGGAAAACTCTTCCTTTACTCTGTTGGTGCCATCTGGCCCTTGCAAAGGTGAACGGTCGGTCTGACCAATCACCTAACCTAAGCAGTTGAAGTTAGCGGAACTATAGAGTTAGCGTTACGCTGACCACTTTTCACTTACACGCAAAAAAGGTTTCCATGCCCCCAGGTATAGCGAAGTAGAGTTTCCAGGTTACCCTTCACTTTGTAGACAAAAAATTTGTTCCATCGGGAAAGGCCTACCTTTTAACAGAGCTATCTTATCCAGTCTAATCCCATTTTCCTATACGGATGGGTGTATCAGACTAGTCATATAACCTCCACAAAACCCTAACCTATACTTGAAGTTTTCCTACCGAAGCAGACTAGGGTGCATGCCCCCTGGGTTTCAGTCATGTCCATCGAATTACTCTTGCTCTTCGCGTGGACGGACTGGAGATTGATGAGACATTCCTTGCATGAAAAGACTAGTTAGGGATGGTACTTGACTATGCTATGTGTGAGCCGGGGAACGAAAGTTGGTCTACGGGCTGGACCACTCGGCCTTCATGCGGAAAAAACATTACTCGAAAGAGTGAGGAGACAATGGCTCCCATGCTATAAATATAGTCACACCCAAGGAGTAGATTATAATCTAAAGGTCCTTGGACTACCATTACGTTCAAATATACGGTTTTCCCTCTCAAAGCTATATGCAAATGCAGAAGGATCCCTAATGGTCGACTGGTTCCTTTATCGAAGCCTGTTAGATTTCGCATCTCAGGCAGAAGCGTTGGTGAACCAAGTGCTTTCCAAGAAGTTGAGGAAAGGATACTCACAGAAGCCCCTTCATCAATGATGGTACTGACCATGACCATTCTGTAAACTTGTACAATGATTCAGAATGGTACATTAGACGATAAACGGGGTCTTCCTAGTAGATTCCAATCGAAGGAAATGACTAGGTCGCTCGGAGGTGGGACCAAATAAATGGCCGGATATGACCCTGATGAACTTCCTTCATGCAGTAAAGGAATGCGTAGATTGCCCCCATGTTCATCGGAGTCTGTGTTTATGGAAAGAATTTGAACAGTGTCATTCTCATTCTCTTCGGTGATTGTATCATATGAAGATGGACCCTCTGAAGACAGGACAGGGGCAACTGCTTCCTCAACCTTTTGACTTTCATCTGGTGTGGATCTAGAGGGTTTATATTCAATGATAGATGCTTCGACCGACCACAAAGTTGTGTCAGTCAGATTTTCAACTAGCGATGGACTCGACAAGAGTTTCTTGTACCCAGGAGGAAGCCGTAGCGGTGAAGCAGGACGGTTATCCAAGACCCTTTTAGCTTCATCCAGGAAGGGAAAACGGTGGACGGCATGATTGCTTCACACAGTTTGCAAGGAAATTTACATTTTCCTTTCTATCCAGAGACTTTATTTTCGCTAGTTGATGGTGTACTCTCAACATGATCAACAGAGGTTGATGACACCAGATTGTGCAAACGAGGAGACCAGTCCCTTAAGATCCGAGGGATGCAAGGACAATCTCGATGATAGTGGTCCCCTTTGCAAATGACACATGGAGATTTCGGTTTGGATGGTGCAATGTGTGGATTTTTGCTATATGATGCATGGTTATCCCTTTTTGCCTTTCGCTCCTTCTTCTTCTTCTCTTTCTTCTTCCCTTTCTTATTCTTCTCAATTACTTGGTCTTTAGCTTCATCAGCCTTACCAAGTGAAGAGGAAGGAGGGGAGGGAGAAATAATTGAAGTAGAAGGTTGGGGGGTAACTCTAGTATCATCTAGTTGCTGACTTGATTACTCAATAATCGCGACAGTTTGAATGACTGAGGTCGAGAAGAGCAATACTAGCAAGACAATTGTCAGTCCTGGGAGGCACAATGTGGCCATATCAGGTGCACCAACATCTCCTCGAGAGGAGAAAGGACTAGGATTTCCCCCAAGGGGAAATCCTTGGTTGGTGGACTCCATTTTTCTCAACCTAAGACCAATGAGGTAACAGTGACGTTATTCCGATTAAAATAAAATTTAGACGCTTTGACACAACTTGCTTTTTCAATTTTTAATAGTCGAGAAAAAGCAAAAGATGACTCTAGTCGCCTTCAATTTTTAATGAGCCTGAAGTGACAAGTTCTCAGATGGACCTTTTCCTTTAAGGAGTCTAAAAAGGAACAAAAGAGACTACTTTGGAAATCTAGATAGAGGGATTACCAAACCAATCGCAAAACTGCAGAATACTTTTTACAGTACGACAGTCAATCTTCCCGAATGTTGTGTTCAGTGCATTGCGATCGATAGGGCAACAGAAACGACTTCCTAAGGATAAAGGATGTAGCCTATTTTTGTATCCCAATATATAATCGATGGTACATGGGAGTACAAGTCCATACTGGCACTTGTTGTCTCAAAGAGGAGGAATCACCCAACCTATGATGAAAGTAATAGTTACCAGGCTTTACGACGCCGGAATACGTCTCTAGCCTAGACTTATAAATGTTGTGCATTAGGTTCCAAAGCGTTTTTATGTTCATTGAATTCACTTTATAGTTGATCTTTCTTAAGAAGTTTTCCTTTTAGGTTCACCGTGTGATGTAGATATACAATTCCTAAAATGCAATCTAAGATGATAAACAATCGTTTAATATTTTTTTTGCAATGAAAATCCTAGCTAATAAGGAAAGAGAAGCGGAAATCTTTCAACAAAGAGCAGAGAGCACACACTAGATGCACTGTCCTAAATCGAAACCAACAAACAGTCTAAATGCAAATGCACGTGCATGTATTTTTTTTCGCTTTCTTAATGTGTGAATGACTAAAATAATGCTAAGTACAAATTTGAATTGTTTCAAGCGACAGTACTAACGATTTTCGTTTCAAAAAACGAAAGGAAGATAATGATGACACTTGTGATTTTGAATTGAAAATTGCTTTTGACACTTGAAAAACTACTAATTCCAATCAAATACAAGAATAATAGTGTAATCGACTATCAAGAACAATAGAATTCCTTTCTTTGACTGAAAACAACACTTGTGACACTTTCAAATCAAAAGACGACAACTTGATTACGCTACTTCTTTGTAAAAGAGGACTGTAAATGGCGAACAATACATAATTTTTTTTTACAGTTCTTTGTACTATGGAGGCTGAATCATGCAAAGGAAGGGAGTTTCCACAGAGGTATACTGATCATAGACAACAAAACTCCCGAATAAAGCTGAAAAGAGTGAACAAGAAACCAAAATCTGGAAGCAGAAGAGGTCTTATCTGATCATCGCACCTGTAACACAGGGAAAGTGCGATGCATCTCATCTACTGCACACAGGAAGTGCGATGCATCCAGATTCCCAAGAGGAGAAGGTGCGATGGTCCAGGGACGAGAATTCAACTTGGTTCTGGGTCATAGTTTGCAGGTTAGTTCAGGGATTTAGGCCGAGAAAATGATAGTCAGTAAATGTAGATCACAGGGGCTGATATAATGAGGCTACTTGAGCCACCACCAGGGAAATTAGGATGTTTGAGAATCAATTGTTCAGTTTATAAACAAAACCCAGAGATAGACTGAAGCAGCATTGATCTACTTTGCACTTGCATAGCAAATGTAGTTCTAAGGCTAGCTGGCTTGACTTCAAGCTCAGTCTGTAAGTTTATAAAGCAAACAAATATAGATAAGCAAATAAACTACTTGCTCCCTAGTGGAGTCGCCATTTTGTTATCGGGAAATCTAGTGTCTATGCAGAGCTGCTAGTCCCACTAAGATAGGTAGCTATCTTAGAAACAAACATATTAAAGTTACTTTTGTTTTCCTTTACGAGAAGTAGAAAGGAGAAGAGCAAAGAATACCAACCTCGAACTTTCGCTTGGTTCTCTACTTGTTCCTTCTCCCCTTTGACAGATCTTTGCTACTCTTCCCATGACCACTCCACTTCAAAGAGTACCTGTAAAGTCAAAGTAGCATAATACCTTCAAAGTGCAGAGATCTACAGTCATAAACAATATAGGACTAGATATATATTGACCACATACATGAATATATTAGCAAACATACAAGAATGTGGAGGAAAACTTGAATAACTTTATTGATATAGAGATTAGAAGAGAGGATTAAACCCATTGATCTGACCCAATGTCATCCTCCTAGCATGAAAGCCCTTCTTCACCTCATCAAAAGCATAGATCACCCAACACTATGATATTGCACCAGGAAACCAACATCACTTCCTTACAAGATACAAGATTCCAGCCTCTGGATATCTGGGATGAGGGATCCATATATAGATGATTGCAGGGGGGTGAGTCAGCTTCTGGGATTTTGATTAGTGTCCTCTCTCTGATAGTTCTTGATTCCACTTAGAGATTGATGATCTCTCCCTCATCCCTGGGTGAATTCAAAGAGGCAAGTGTCACAGGAGAAGTTTCTGGAAGAGTCCATGATCATCCACCTTGCAAACTGTCTCTGCCATATGTCTACTCTCACCCATCGCACCCTACAGAAGGGATTTCCAGTATGCATCACACTTTTTACACTGAGTAGGTGAGATGCATCGTACCCTCTGCACTGAGCAGTCTGTATGGTCCAGTTTTGACCAATTCTAAGCAGTTTTCTGTGGAGAACTTCTAGGAGATGATGTAATCAGGTGACCTTGTTCCCTTAGGGCATGAAGGAACACTTTTAGGGACTCAAAAGCCCTTGTTTTATGGACATATGTGATTGGGGTTGCAGTGCCCAAATATGTCTATAACACTATCCCACCATAGTAAGGTAAATTACATACCTCTATTGAGATGTGGCGAAGAGATTTCATAAGTCTGATACCATGCAAAGTAGAAACTTCGTGCAACTAGTTCTGACAGTTCTCTAATTCCTCATTAGAGTTTGAGACACACGAATTTTCCTTTTCCCAGCTTAGCGTCCAATCTGTTGTGGGGTTGTTCCAATCCTCATCCCATGTAGTTAGCTTACAAATATTTTCAATATCTTCATCGTCATATTCATCGCAGATAGGTTATGTATACCACACTCCTTCAAAGGGGTCCAAAGGAACAACAACCCTGGTACCATTCTTCTAGAATACCATACTTCTTCCTTTCAAAATCCTAATCGAGGCCAAGAAAATCTGTATATGGATTGTTGTCTTCCACAATCTCAATGAGTTCAAAGTCTGCCACCACACTTACTCCTTCAATGTCCACAACACCACGCAATTGACCCATCGAGATGATTTTCTTTTGATTGGCCATGCATGCCTGAATTGGTGACCATTGTCTCCTTGGTTGCCCCATTCACTCCCAGGTCTGCTTCAGTAATAAATCCGCATCTGATCCCAAGTCAAAAATTACTTGATCCATTTTGAATTTGTCGATCTATGCAGTTAATCAAATCTCTCGATGGATTCTTTTCTTATTTTTGTATACTTTGTTTACTTCACATTGTTAAGGTCATGGCTTCTCTTTACCAATGTAGTTATCTGTTAGTTATTGCAATCCTTCAACTAGTTTTTTCTCCCTTAGTAACTTCATACATTTCTACAAAAAGGACTTCAAAATTGTTGGATTAGGCTTCTCCATCACAGTAACCACTTTAAGATTATTCTTTTGTGGTACTAGTTGCATCTGCATCTTCGATGTTGAAGCTCCTAGGTCCATGAAACTCTTTTTTTCTTCCACGAAGGTTTCTTTCTCCCTCTACATATTGAACCCGGTACTCTTTTCTACAGCCTTCTTCACCCGTGTATCCGCCATAGCTTTTTTCCCTCTATTTTATCTCCTCCTATAGTTGTGCCACTTCGTGTCACTAAGTTAACACTTAGATCATATTCATGTGGTTCAACCCTAATCATTTGAAATTTCTATGTACGCTAATAATTCTTGTTTTCCTACACTTTATCCATCAAAATATGACAATCCTCTATTACATGATCAAACTATCTACAATACTCAGAGGAATGGGTAGTGCAGTTCTAACAATCCCATGCAAAATGTCAAACTTTGTTGTAGTTATAACATACAATATGACCCCAATCACATCCAGCGTCACCTGCTTGACTGCCTCCTTAACCCTGAAATCATTCGTGGGTTATAGGTGAACCATGATATTCCTGCATGCGGACTTTAGTCCACATTCTATATGTTGCAGTTTGCTCTATCATCAAATCATAGTTGCAACAATTTATTTCGTTATGTCCTACTAATTGGAAAAAGTTACAAAATAACTACTTTGGGGACTGCACATACTTCTGTGAAAGATAACAGTAATAAATCGGGTGTTGAACTACAATTCAGAAAATACTACATTAGACACTTGATCTGGTACTTGGTCCAACTCTAGGTTTTGGCTTCAAAGGATTAGGACCTCCAGCAGCCAAATAATCTCGATAGATAGGAAATTGGTCCCTATGGTGACCTTCCTCTTTACAGTTTATGCACCAAAATTCTAAGCACATATTAGGCCGAGGTTCTTTTCCCTTCTTCAAATCTTGTATCTCCATATGTAAGCTTGCTAACTAGGTTTGTATCTATTGAAATCCAACGTGAGTATCCTGTACCATTGATGCTTCTAGCTTCATCGCAATTTATAATGCCTTAGCTTGTGATGCAATCTTTTGTCATGATAAAAGTAATCTAAGATGCGGTAGTAGCGCAACTATATACAAATTTTTGTGCTACTCATTAGAGATCTGAAAGTTGACTTGTCCCAATAAACATTTTCATCCTTGATCTAATTCCTAGGCAGTATTATTGACTGCTTTCTTAATCTCTTTTATCTCTATAATGCACTGTGACTACGACTTTGTTTTTTTGAACTCTTTGTTCAGTTCTTTCTTTGTATCAAGTAGCGAAGTGGCTAGGTTTATTGTACTGTACTTAATATACCATGACAACGCTCTGTCTTGTAGCACTGTGACAAGCTGAGATTTCTTCATATCTTCATCATTGATTTCTTGTGCTTTGCATACAACTTCTGTGACAAACGAATATTTCTCAGGATCCTATGATCCCCGACCCTTAAAAACGTGCATCTTTACTATGTTAGACATATTGAATGGGGAATGTGGAGGTGGAGGTGGAGTGGCTGGATAGGGAATCCTAGAAGTTCATTGATTATCTAACTAGATGCACCTCTAGGCATGATAGGGTTGCTCCTTTCTTCTTCGCTTTCTAATTCACCCAATAGAAGACTGTAAATAGCATCAGCAAAATTATCGTGGTCTATTTTGAATCTCTTTCTGCTTCACGTAGATCAAGACTTTCTTCCTTTAAACGACAATCTGCTTGCATGCGTAGTACACCCTTCGAACATAACAATATCCTAATCCAGTGCTTTAAGGAATTCAAATACTTACATCGTGGACCCTTGAAAAATTGGTGCTCAAATTCAGTGTAGGATATCGATGTGTCAATGGTGAATTTAGTAATAAATCCTTAGAGAACAATATCGATCCAGTAATCAACAACTCTTGTGATCTTATTTTCAATCTCCTTGAGTTTCTTAATCAGCGTTGTGGTCTACATAATATGCTCATCGTGCTTCCACTAGGTGTTACTTTCATCTTGTTTTGAAAGCCACTCGTGTAGCTCATTAGCAAATGAGGAAAAAAATATCTCGTGATGATCTATAAAGATATACTTCTACAACCACCTGTCTATTGACAAGCATAAATTTCTATTCTCTTGTGCTGGAAACTCACACACCTTCAGATCAATGCAATCTTGAAACTCTTTTCTAGTCAAATGCCACATCACATATCCATCAGATAGATCCTGGTCATGGCAAGAAAACCATATTTTGGCTTGAAGGGCTTAGACATATGTTCAGAGCTAGTTGCGCTAACCAACACAACCCTTTATGACCAGCCCTTTCAACAACGATCTTCTCGCGTAGACCATAGTCTCACCAAGCCAATATTGGGGGATTTTCGAACTAGGTTTCAACATCCATAAGGATTATGGAGTGTGGATCTTAACTTATTCTGACACCTACAAATCTATTACTGCACTACACGATCTTACTTAATATTATAATGAATATGATCTATTCATACAAAAATACTACTTTGCAGATATAAAACTCTATCTACTGTGCATAAATCAATGGACCTTAACTATAATTAACTATAACAACATTCATATATTAATTCCAATCTTATCTTTTACTGCGTAGGACAAAAGTAAACAATTATTGCATAAAGTAAAGTACAAAATGTAAGTACATAGGTTTTCCTTCAAAATCTTCTTTATTATCTTCATATCTCCACAATTACAATCCTTGTTACCCTGTGCACACAATGGTAGGGGCCTATGCATACAACTGCAAAATTACCAAGGCCTTCGTGCACACAGTTGTAGGAGCTTGCCCCTTCTCTCTAACATAGAAATATATGACAATTAGAAACTCAAAAACATAAAAACATATTGTTGGCTTAAGGGGGCCTGACCCAGGTTCAAAGTTGTTTATGCCAACCAAAAAAACCCTAACTATTGGCCCTTTCAGAAAAAACTTACATAACATAGGTTATAGTCTCACTCGAAGTATTATTAGGGGATGCTAAAACCAGGTTTCTACATCCAGAGACAATGTGCTAAGTGGTCTTAGACTTGCATAGCTCAAATATTCCTTCACGTAGATCGGTATCCTTCTGGGGCTTGCTCCTATAACTAAGGTGAAATGGCTTCTAGACCATCGCAAAGGCCTGTGATAAGTCTTTATAGAACCTATAGAAGAAGTCTATCTACTTTTGTGCACTAATCAACAACCCTAGGTTTGCCTTCACGCATATCTATCCAATTCATCAGAAATCATACCAAAATTAACCCTTAACTTCGCGAACATAGATAATTACTTAAGATCTACATACATATGATAGATTTAGTAGATTCACATAGAATTTATACAATTTTCCACAGAAAACAAATTATAAAGTGACAGATCATAACACAAATAAAATAGACAATAATACTCAGATGCACAATATTTCTTCAAAATCAGTCTTTATTAAGCTTCTTTACCCCACACACTCAAATACAAGGGTCTGCACACTCAACTACGGACATACCAAGGCCTTCTTTGCACTCAACTATAGGAGCCTTCCCCTTTCATCTAGGTATTGGAGCCTTCCCCTTTCACCTTAGCAGTTGCCCAAAACAATCCTTATCTTGACTTCCAGCTATCCACTACTATTAGTTACCTCTTCTAGACTCACTATGACTCAAATATATAGCATTTCCAATACAATACCATGGTTTGAAGACCATGGGTGAGTCTCAAAACCAACCTATTTACTTATCCAAACAATGGGCTAAACCCTTTGACTCCTATACGGCTGTGCACTCCTCATCCACATTTTGTGGAGACTTTACATATTTCTACAACAAATTTACAAAATTTGGGTTAACTAACTCCAAAACTAACCCTAGGGACCCTATCCAAATAGGACGCCAACAAAAATATGGTGAAACATCCTCGAGTCATCAGCTAGTGCCTCAATCTTGCTATGGAGACCACCTAGATTGACCTATAGTACTGCAACTTCAGTAGCGCTTTGCGTCATGGTCTGTTGCACTTCTTTGACTAACTTCTCCATTGTCGGGCCTTCCACTACTAGGCACATTATCCTCTGTGTCTATTGCAGCACCTTTAGCTTTTCCTAGAGAAATAGAGTAACCTGGCAGGCTTCCTCTAGCCATGGATGTAATCTAGCCTTTAGAAGGGCCTCTTTTCTTTATAATTATTTTGTCTGTGCTTACAATTGCTTGCCTTCCTGTAACTTCGTGTGGCAGTACATTGGCACCAAAGTGCACACAGTCACTTAGACTTCATCATACTTCTTCTATGTCTCCCTAACATCACTGTTCAGCCTCTGGAATTTCGGATCCTCCTGCAAGTTCGTCCACAACTCCATTTCTTGGTCAAACATCCCTGCATAGTTTGTGACCGCGGTATCCAATGTGTTCATATTCTCTTTGATCATTTCTCCACATTGCTCCTAAACCTCTAGCGGAGTAGTGGGCTACAACTTTAGCTACAGTTCAAATATCTTCATTTGAAAGTTGAAAGGAAGCCTGTCAATCTCATCCTTTGATGCACGAACCACAACAGCCAATTTTATCACTTTTGTTGAAGATGTGGCATCCTCCGGGATGTTCAATTTTTGAATTGTCTTGCAGGCCCAATCTATGGCTATTTCCAGGCTCTGACTTCCTGTCTGTGGCTCTTTTTTTTATTTCAGTGCTTGAGCTTTCTCTATGAACATCTGCTCATTATTTACTTTGAACTCACTTATGACTATGAGGGCATGTTTCTCCTTAATCCTTAGTTCGTCTCAAACCCCCTGATGCAATGCATGGAGGGTATGAAGTGATAACGTGACCAAATTGACTCCCATGTCCTTCACATCACCTAGCACAACTCTAACTCCGCACGAACAAACCCTTCTGGTAAAGGTATCACTCTAAGGTCCAGGTTCCATTCCAATTTTGTGACTGCTCTGCTTCCTTGCACCAGGATCACTTGCACCCCACTCACTTGCCCAATGCTCGCTCGAGTCCCACCCATCTGGATCTACATCTCATGTAGATCCTTTTGGATGCTCCCCAACATTTGCATATACTGTTTCTCAAACTGTTGCCACAACTCCGTTGTTGTGTCCCTGACTTTGTTGTCGATCTCATCGAGATTTCCCTCTGTCAAGAGCATTGGGTCGATACACGTATGCTTATCATATTTATGCTTCTTTAATTGCCCAACAATCTACTCCTTTTTACACTTCTTCAAGGTCAAGGGAGTGCTCTGCTCCTCTCCACCGCCTCCTTCCTACCCTGAAATTTCCTGCTCATTTGTCTGTTCTGAAGCCGATCCTTCGACCTCATTTGTATCTGTGCATTATTTCTTAGCTTGCTCTTTTACAATGTGCTATTTCTCAATGTTTTCCTTTGAAGCATGTTCTCTTTCTGCAGTTTCCTTATCAGTGACTTCTTTCTTCTTTTTCTCAGCTAGATCTCATGCGAGCTTCTAAGCTTCTTCCTTACGCTTCTGCACAGTGGTCGATTGTGCAGTAGAGCTTTCTGCTCCTTTGATTGTACCTACACCAAGCTCCATGGGTTCACACCACTGTACTGGAAAAATCCCCACGATCTCCTTCACGTCCATATTAGATACCAAATATGGCAGCTTGTGCCATGGGTACTTTAGGTCCTTTCACGCCTTGATTGAAACATTATGGAAATTGGCTTTGAACTTCATGAAGTCCGTCAATTGCTAAAATAACTTTGCGAACAATCTTGGCCTTTGACTAATAACCATTTGAAGGTCCATCTCCATCAAGATCAAGAAAATTTTCAACTCCTTGATCCTTTTTGGACTCTTTTTGGCCCATAGCGAAGTGAACCTCGCTTCCTTAGGTAAATCTTCTGGTTGCAGGGGAAACTGACTATCTTCTGACAATCTCCAATCTACTAAAACAATAGACAGTAAAATCCACATGTAGCCGAAGGGCTTGTTTTCTTCCTAAGCTTCACGACAATTCACGAGGACCTCCTTGCACAGATACTTCACCCCATTGTATTGAACTCCCTTCACACACTGGACAGTTAATGATACTACCGGTGTCGGAAGTTCATCTGCATGACACTTCCTCATGATTTTTCTTGCAATAATTTGGGAGGTGAATTGCATCACCTGGTCCTGAATGGAGTGGATAGAATATCTTCATGACTTGTTGACGAGACCATATTCTACCTTCATCTTATCCATTAACTCTTTTTCTCCTCTTTTCCCTCCAAACTCCTTGGCAAGGTTCGCCATTTTGTAGGACAACTTTGTGATCCAATGAATTAACATGTCTGTGATCGGAATGGGCTCCCCCAGCCATAGGCACCGATCATGCACCAAAATGACGAGCTGACTCACACACACCATGTTGATATTTGAGCAATGGAAATGTGGCACACAGAGCATGTGCAACAATCCCGCCTGCTCAACACCTCTGACCCACTTCATTGGTTCCATCTGCCTAACCCCAATCTCTTTGTAGTATATTTTCATCATATACTTTATAGTCGCTAAATATGGGAACTTTGCATGGTCCATGAGGTCCTAATCCTCTATTTTCAGCACTATAATGCGTGCTAATGTTGTGCCTCCAAATTCCACCTGTTCAGGCAACAGGGGTGTTGAAACTGTGAATTTCCTGGAATCTAGGTCTTTCATAACTTTAGGTTTTCCCTTCCATGGAGGGATATATGCTGGGAGCCATGAGATATGCTCTACATCTTCAGAATCTAATTCCTTCACACCTTGGTATTCCTCCTCCTCCAAATCAACCACTTTCTCCAGTTTTTTATCTTTTTTAACTTTCTGTCACACCTCTAGGTTCTTCCTTGGTGACTGTCTCAACACTACCGAATTCTTCTATTTTTCTTTGGCAGTAGATTGCTTTGGCCAAGGAAACCTTGAAATGGTAGGCACAGGGGTTGGAGCTTCCATAATTGAAATATCCATGCTTAGTGCGTCAGAAACGACAACTTCAGAACTTACAACTTTTTTAGGGTTTTTAGGAGTCATTCGTTCTATGAACAACTCTCGAGCTTCTGCAAAGAAATTTGTGAATGTGGGGCGCATCATGAAATCCTCCCATAATTGATGATTCATAAGATTCAAATAGAAAAGCACCGAGAAAACTCTCAGAATGCAAATGGTTCTTTGGTAGACTAACATGCTCAAATTATAGAAGGTGTTGAATTCAAATCCGATCGTTCGCCCCAAATTTTGATCATAAATGCATCTTTGGCTGCAGATCTCCAAAGATATTTGCCATAAATGGCACCTACCCACTCCTCTTAATTTTTTTTTGGCCATCAAATCATTAATAGTAACTCCAATGGCTACTTTTGGACCTATCCATGTGGCACAACTCATCCAGCGCAACTTCGCCTGTCACCCTCTTATCGTCCATCGCACAGCCTCCCTACCACGTTATTCACTTAGTTGGGTAGCATATTTTATAGTTGCGAATTCCCTTGCAACTGTCTATATTAATAAGATTGTATTGTTTCCATATAGTCATTGCGTAGGGGTAGGATTGCCTATGTACAACTTCAGCCTACTTCCGTTCACTTTTCCAATGAATGGTTCCCCATTCAGCTTCGCGAGCTAAACTACACCACCATCCGTGATCTCCTAAGTAACATATGGCCCCAACCAATGCATTTAAAACTTTCCAAGAAATTTCATGTACTTGTTGTCATACAACAACACTAAATTATCTATCTTGAATGTGTGGAGCTTAATATGTCAATCATGCCATGCCTTCTCACGTTCCTTTTGCACTTCCTGGTGAAATCCTTTAATGAAGCTATCTTATGTTGCAATTCATAAAATTGGGATATTATACTCCATAGGCATTACTAATTCAATCCCATAACCAATCTAAATGATGTTGAACCTGTCAAGTTCTTGTAGGTCATCCTATAAGCCCACACAAAAACAGGTACGCTCATATCCCAGTCATTCCTCTAGATGTTGTAGACCTTTGTCAATGCATGTTCCAAAATCTTGTTAAAAGCTTCCACCATTCCATTTGTCTATGGGTGATAGGGCATGCTCTTACGATGATACACCTAGAATTCTTCAAGCATTGCAGTGATCATTTCATTCAAGAAATGTGTACCCCTATCACCCATCAATATCTTAGTACATCAAACCTTGTTAAGACATATTCAAACAAAAACTTCATAGTAGTGGCCGCTTTACAATCCTTCACTAGCTATGCATCCACCTACCTGGTTAAATACTCAGTTGTAGTAATGATATACCATGCGCCTGTCTTCTTTTGAGGTGGTTGTAATGGGCCTATAAAGTCAATAGCCCATTTATCAAATACCTGCAACGAAACTTGAGGATGTAAGTAAAATTCATCCTTCCGCGAAGGCTTCCTTGTCCTTTGGCAAGCATCTCACACTTTGCAGTATGCCTTAGAATCCTTGTGTAATGTTGGCGACCATAGCCTAGCACAGAAAATCTTCTGCGCGGTCGCTTTCCCTGCATATTGAGCTTCTGCTAGGATACTAATGCGTTCAAACTTTGGAACATACCTTCATAGTATCTCATATGTTCCCATCTTATAAAAATGACCAGCAATTACTGAAAAATCCACAGCGTGAACTACTAACTCATTCTTCTATTGAGTGGAATAACCTTTTGGCACTATTCTCGTTGTTAAAAGTTGAATGATATCATAAAAATGATCGTCTACAATGCCCACCGCAAAGTGTTGTGCATCCAACAGTTCTTCCTCCAAACTACTTGGTTCCTCACCTGTTTCAATCCTTGATAGATGGTCTAGACCTGCATTTAGCCTTCCAGGCTTCATAATTATTTCAAAATCATATTCTTGGAACAATAGTAACTATTGACATATATTTCCCCCTAACATAGGATTATTGACCGATAATTCAGTGCGGGGTGATCTGTATACATTTTAAAGTTTCCACCCAAAAAAATAATCCCTAAACTTCTGCATCGCGTAGACCACTGCCAACCCTTCGTGATCTGTAGTGGAGTAATTCTTCTTGGCTTTGGATAACTTTCTACTCGTGAAAGCTATCAGATGATCAATCACTCCCTCACCTGCCTGTGTTAATAATTCTCCTAGCAGAATGCAAGATGCATCTACACGCACATGGAAATCCTTCTTCTAGTCGGGAAATACCAAAATAGGCATTGCCACCACTTTCTCCTTCAATACATCTAAATTTTGCTAACAATATTCATCCTAGCAAAACATTGCATCTTTCTTCAATAGTTTCTCCATCAGCACGGTGATCTAGGCATACACCTTGATAAACTTCCTGTAATACCTAGTGTGCCCTGTTGGATACCTATACCAATAGGTTATCCATATTTTCATGATTGGCAAATTCAAGTGCCAAATATGCTCTACTTTGCCGCTACAAAGGTTCCATATTTGCAAGGAAAGACAAGGTGTGTACATGCCTTCATGCCCATTAAAGTTTTGATGGATGACCCAACAGTCTAAACTGGGTCATGCCATGTTTTCAATTTATGTTGTAGAATAGAGAAAGAAATCTGTCCAAAATGTTTAATCTTGGCAGATCAGTAGTTAGGCAGAGAAACTAAGGTTCCCAACTGCTTAATCTAGGGCCTTGGAAGGAATAAGGGTAGTGCTAGATAGGAAATGAAATGCAAAAAAGCCAATGGAAAAGAAAAGGCACACAAGGGGTTTGCAAGTCCAAGTGCACCCGCCAAGAAGAAATAAAAAATTCTAGGAAAAATAGTTGGGTAGGTAGATGGGGTTGCAGAAATGGTGTTCCTCCCAAGATCAACTTTGCTAACCAAGTACAGGCAAAGCAACACAGTGGAGCATGACTAACCTCCCTTTTCCCTTTTGTATACCACTCATTACTAACACCCCTTCACAAGTTGTGTACATAAGAGAGACTCAAGGCTTTATGGTGGTTTTTATGGCCTTTAAAAGCCACATTTCTTGTGCAAAAATCTTTTCATTTTGATCTACTCTTTACACTGAGTTGTTTTCAAGAAAACTTAGTAGTATTGGTCCTCATTCACATTTTCCCCCCATATTAACCTCTAACTCTATTATCTAGCTCCCTATGCTTCACTTCCCCTATTATTATAACACTATGGTGTATAAACCCTAAACAATGTATAAATATCCCCTCCTTGGTATTATAGCCATAAGTTTCACTACTAGGGCATTGGATTAACATCTGGTTAAGCTCAAGAACCCAAGTCTAACCCCTTTTCTCCATCAGAACCTATCTACTTAGCCAACTCTCCATTTTTGCCTAAAGACCCTTGAAGAAAACCCTTTTGAACACCCTTATACTACTAAAAGGCAAAAATTTTGATAAAATCCACCTTCCCTGCCTTATCCTAAGGTCGGGAGCCATTATGCGCCTTTTTCATAAAAAATTCATCAAAACCCGCCTATCCTAAGTTTTGCCCTTCATATGCCTTGTGCGAAAAATTGCACGAAAAACCTTTGTTTTTCTTGCCTTTTCCTAATGTCATCGGGTATATATGATCTTATCAAAGAAAATCATTGAAAACTATGGAAATCTGTTAAATACCCGAAGGGTCCCGCCAAGCACAGTTACCAACAAAAATGATTATTTTAAGCCGCCCGCTGACTTTATCCGCCGTGCAGCTTACGGGCCCGATATCCATCCGATCAGGCCTTTCCAGATCAACGGTTACTATGGGTTTCGTCAGGGCCCGACGTCCGACAGATAACCACCATTGAATTTATCCTCCGTGCAAATTCCCTGCCCGACAGCCGTCAGATCGCGTGCCTCAAATCCAACGGTCCTCGTGGATTTCGGAAGGGCCCCGATGTCCGACAGATATCGTCCGATATCTGTCAGACGATGATGTCACGCGGGGCCACGCGTCGCTCCCAAACTCCGTCGGAGCCCCCTCTGACAGATTCCTTGCCGTGCAGGAGGGGGCCCGATATGACGACACCTGTCCACCCGCGTCACCATCCCGTTGTCGCCTATGTCAGCGCCACGACCGCGCACCCTGTCCTCCATTCGTCCACCTGGCCGCCACCTCACCGCCCCCGTGGACTGGTCTCATGCCGCCATGTCACCTGATGACGTCTTGTTGACGTCATCCGACCCGGACCCACTTGCTGACGTCATGCTAACGTCATTCAAAAAGCGCGCCAAAGAGCCAAAAAGGACATATTTTAACATTTTTTACGTATTTTTTGGCACTTTTCACAAAAACGCCTCTGTTTTCTCTGCATGCACGTTACGACGAATAATTCGCCAACCAACTCCAGACCATCCACAGAGGTTCAGAACGTGCACCCAACTGTTGTTCCATCCTGAGCAATTTGTTAAACAGGTATTTGCCCGTGAACCTCCCTGCAACCTGGTTTTTTCTCTGTAAATTGTAAAAAACACTTGAACACGGCGGAAGCTTGAGAATTTACCATAAAACCAAGCATACCCAACTCCCCCTTGAAGAATTAACGGTCAAATTTCACTGGCAGAGCCATTTCGCATTAAATTTTAGTAAAACCCTTCTCCATTCGCGCAACCGTGAACCACAGCCCATAACCTGCTCCTAATTGTCAAAGAGAGGTCTGCTAAAGTTCAAAAAGCCTTCTCAGAGAGCCGAGCAGTATTCTATTCTGCTACAAATCTACCCTGCTACCCTGCAACCCTCTAAATCCCACTTTCTCAGATAGCATGTTCATCAGTTGTCAAAAAGTATTCAAGCAGACATGGACACTCCCAAGGCATCAGTAGCCCTCAATGTTACTCCCCTGAATGCTCCCCAGAGAGAGTTGGAGTGGCAGGATTTGGCAGACCTTGATTACCAAATCTCAGAGGACAGCCCATCCAAATGCAAGTTCCACATTCATCTGTTAAACAAGCTCAGAGCCAGACATAGAGATGGAACAGATATTCTAGGCATTTGGGAGTCCTCCCTCCCAATTTTCAAGCTACCTCAGGTCAACCAGTTCCCTGACCTGATTCACTTATGTGCTGTCTGCTATGACCCCATGCAGAGGGTTGTGCTTAACCCTGAAGGTGCTGTAGTGTTTTACACAACCCCTGAGGCCATCAAGGAAATGCTCCAGTTCAAAACTCAGAAGAAATTGGTTCCCTTGTCCCTGCTGGACCTGATCAACCAAGGAGTCAAGATACTGATAGAAGCACAGATCCTAAAGCTCAATCAGCTGTTCATCACAAACTCTGACACAGTGCTGCACCCTCCCATTTTTGATGGCTATCTAAATCAACTGGGTCTGGACCTGGCATATATGATTAGCTCAGTTTTGGGGTACAAATCACTAGAGTTTATTGAGGAAACTGTATTAGTGATGATGACAATGTTTTCCCCCGACAAGACCCCTATTTTATATGATTATGCTACATACATCTCAGACAAGATACATGAGCAATTTCTACACTTGTCCAGAGAGAAGGTGTTCAGATACACCTCATACATCTATCATCTCATTCTGTACCACCAACATGAGAAGTTCTCCTTTGAGATCAAGAGAACTGATGCAGCAGGCAACCCAAGGTCAGTGGTATACTGGACCTCAGTCTTCCACATCCTCGCATACTCTCCATACACATATTCTGAGTTCATAGACCTATTCATCCATCCAGCCATGTCTCTCTTTTTAACCTCACCCCCTCCAAGACTGTCGGATGAGATGTAGAGGATTCTGCAGCTATCCAGTGCATACTGCATAGGAGATTGGTACTTTTACCAACACTTCACTGTGATCAGAATATATGGGTGTGAGTTGCGCCCATACAAATTGCCCAGCTATGTGCCCATGAGACTGTTTGCCTTGGAATATTTCAGGCAATTTGGCAATGCCGATCAGGTGCACTTTGCAGGAAGGGGCAAAAAGGGACAGCTCAAAGTAAGAAACCAACTTGGCCACTTCGTCCTAAACAAAAGAGAATGATGGAAAGAGGCAGACAAGATGCTAGAAGGCCTTGGCCTAAAACAAAGTTTCCTTTGGAAGCCCTATGACCCTAACAACTTCATATCCTTGAAAAGGCAGAAATGCAAACTCTCTGGCTATGAGCATGAGAGCATGCTCCACATTCAAAGACATGCCAACCAACCAAAGTGGAGAAGAAACACATTGGAAGAGCATGTTACTCAAGAAGAACTAGTTGAAAGGGCTAGAAGGCATTTGTTAAAAATGGCTGACTTAGAATGTGCTTCTCAGGTACTTACTTTGCCAAAGCCTCAAACAAGAGTAGCTGCTTCATCTTCTGCAACATAACAAGAGGCAGTGCAAACCACAGACCAAGGGCAGAGCAAGGGAAAGGAAAAGGTCATGGAAGAACCACAGGGCCAACAGGGTCAACAACAGCAGCCCCAGCAGGAACAGCAGCAAGGAGACCAACAGGGTCAGGAAAAACAAACAGGAGAGGCCCAAATGACCACCAAAGAACAGAAAATACCAATGGCACCTCCAAGGCAGGATTCTAGGGTTGACTCCTCCATCCTCCAAACCCCTCAAAGGGAGGACGTTAGCATAAAAAGAGAAAGGGAGACTCCCCTCACTGAATCGCCAGAGAAGAGACAAAGGTTAAATCCCTTCTCAGAAGAGGAAATGCCAAGTATGGAAGCTTCTGCCAGCTCCTTGCAACAGGAGCAAGACAGGGCAGCATTGGGAGAAGTAGCTCCTCAGCACAGAAGAAGGGAGTAGGAACAAGCATCAAACAACAGTTCAAAGATGCAAAGAGAAGGAGTGAACCACTGAATATTCAGCTCTACAATCACCTGTTGAACATGGCTCCTGCAAATCAACAAAGGCTCATGTCTGCATTTGATGTGCAGGAGGGAAAGATGACAATGAGCCACTTCACACCAACAGTGCAGCAACCACAAACAGCTGCAGACTACATCAGGACCAATATGGAGGTCCTGTCAAAAGACATCCACCCAATGGATCAGATTGAGCTCCATAAACAAACGGGTGAGATGGTCTATGCCACCTTGGCTGATAAGACCTTGGTCAACAACAGGCTGCAAAATAGCCTGAACAATACTGCAGCACAGCTTGAATTGGAAAAGGCTTCCTCTCAAGCTAAAGATAACAGGATCAAAGCCTTAGAGGAAATTATAATAGAGTTTGGGCATGACCCCAATGATGTTAAGGCTGTGCAGCAAGTCCTCAGGCTGAGGGATGCTGATATGGCAGCAATAAAGAAGAAATTGAAAATCCCACCAACTCTCCACCCACAAACGGATGAGGATGCCCAGCAGAGGCAAGAAAAGGATGCAGCTTCCTTACTAATGACATTATACAAGGAGCTCATCCAAACACAAGAAAAGCTGAAGGAATCAGAAGCCACATTGGAAGCAGCATTGCAGCAGAAGGAGGCAGGGCAAACCTCACAGCCACCTCCAGAAACAATAAACCTTGAAGAAACCCCTCAAGACACTACCCCTCCCAGCCAACAAGTGCAGCAAGAAGCTCCAGATACTTCAGCACCAACCACCTCAGCACAAACAACAGAACAGGCTAAAAGCCTGGACATGCAGAAGCTGAGGAAAGAAATACAGGTACTAGAGTCCCAGATGTCTGAGCTGAGCCAAGCCCAGGACAACCTGGCAAAAATAAATGAAAAATATGACTAATCAAAACAAAATGTGGTTGAAAGAGAGAGGGAGGTAAAGGCCCTCAAGAAGAGGATTACTGAGCTAGAAAAAGAGCTCACTTTGGATAAAGTCACAACAGAGCTTAAAAGGGTCATCTGGACCACCATTGGCCAGTCAATAACAAGCCAATGGGAATATATTGAGGCTATATATGAGCAAGTGGCACTCATTAGAAGAGCACGAAAGGAAATGCAGAGGGCAAGGGTATCTCTAGGCAACATGCCTGAGATTGCCCCTAAGATGATAGAAGTGCTGAACTACAGAACAAGTTCCCAG
>APFE030099556.1:0-10653 GCA_000404065.3 Pinus taeda | reverse complement strand
ACAGCGTATCCAAATATAAAGTATATGAGAAATACCTCCAATGATTATCTTCTAAAAGTTGAATGTTAACAACATAGTTCGACGTCTCCACTTGGACTCCTCCACAATCTTTTAAAAAACAAAAGAAACTCAATAAAGAAACGAATGTATAGGGCTTTAAATGCGATGGCTTGACCTTGATTTATAAGTGATGTACAACCCAACGGATAGAACCACCACGGTCGATTCTATCAGCACCCGATGCTTAGAAAACGTTGAACTACGCGATGACGCTTAGAAAACGTTGAACTACGCGATGCAGGAAAGGGAATTCGCTTCAGATGTGGAAATTCGCTGGTTCGGCAAGTTACAATTTTCTTCCTGTTAGGCGACGAATGTACCCTTCTCCATTTCCTTCCTTCCCAACAACATGATTATATTTTTCTGCTGCTCTTCCGTCATCCTCTTTTTTATTTTCTCCAGCGGTACTCCTGATTTCGGTCCTCCATCTTCTTGCAACTCCACGATAAAGAAAGAGTGCATACCTCTTTTAACACGCACCCAAAAAACAAAAAAACTCCAAAGAAACGGTGCATCTCTCTTTTAACCGTTGCCTTGCTTTGAACCGCCATTGTGCTCTGCTACACTTAGTTTGAATGAAAAATGTATCACTCCAGCACATATGCAGAGTCGATCAAGCCCCCTTAACATTCGGTGAAAGCCACGAGGGTTAGAATATTGGAGGGTCAAATTTCCCTAGCGTGCACCTTCTACTGGCCCAAGGGTTGAGGATTCCTCCACAATGCGAATTCGCTTCATTTTGCAGAGTATCGACGACTTACTGCAATATATGACGGGGACCATCTAGTTAGGCTCTGCACCCATAACTCCAAAACTCCCATCCCATGCTTGATCACCTGGACGAAATGAATCACCATGCTCTACATCCTGCAATTTAAAGAAATTTCCATGGGATTATAAGTTCACCTTTTGGATCCCTTCGACCTGCCTTGAGCGTTCAAAGCATGGTGAGGATTCTATGTAATCCCCTCACATTCAGTGGCACCCACGGTATGTATGGGTCTGCATTCTCCGTCTGGATGCTAAGTGGTTAAGCAGCAACTCCCACGCAGATATGCACCAGCAAGCCTTTCTACGAGCTCTCTAGACAGATTGAAAACATGGTAAGTTCAATCCTTATTTATTTCCTAGTGTCCACAACGGCTATGCCTTTTTCAATTAACTATTTTCCAGAACACATCATAGCCGTTTTATGCACCTGCCATCGGTACCCACCACGATATTTTATTCGCATACATTTGTGTTTTAAATGCTTTCTCCTATGGTCCCCACACTGCTGACCTGGCTGATGGCCGTTTTCAAGTTCGGAGTGCCGTTGTTCCCCAACAATTTATTTCATGTTAATATCGAAATTATAAATTTGAGTTCTATGTATGGTAAAAAAGTCATTAACCAAAATAAAAATAGAAATTTAATATGGTAAAATTCATTAACAATCAATTTAATGTTTAAAGCAAAAAAAAAGGTTAATCATCTTTTGGATATTAACAATTTAAGTATACATCTGAGATTAGCAACTTTGCAGCTTGGTTTTCAAGCGCACTGTTCGAGGTCATCAATAGAAGTATTTAGAGTGGAGAGGAGCGAACTAAAGAACCATAGCAGTGATATTTGTTGCAGCATTAGTATAGGTGTGTTTCTTGTATTTTATTTTATATTCATATTCATGATTTATTTTTTGGTGGTATGGTTTTTTTTTTTTCAATTTATTTCATATTGATATTGATATTGATATTCATCATTTATTTTTTGATTTTCGTTGCATAAATTAAACTAGAATTTCCAATTTTATTTTCCTTTGTGATTCCTATATCCACCATAACCCATGACGCACACCGTCATCTTCTTTGCTATATAATCTGAGAACAAGACCAATTTCATATAAGCATATTTAATTTATTTTTCTATGTTTCGAAATAACAATGCCATCGTTTATTGACCATCATTAACAATGCCGTCGTCTAGGTGCACGCAGTGAAGCCATCATTGTGATTACCGCTACAACATGAACATGGTGGCTGGATCATTCGGGGATGTCGCCATGCAATTTCTTTCTTTTGAAGGACGTGTTTTTAATTCGACATTAATTTTATATATAAATTTAGCATTAACATATTCTAATCATTTCTATATCATTATACATTTTAAGTTTTATTTTTTAACCTTCAAATCATTCGTTATTTAAAATTTTTATATAAATTATTTTCTTCCATTTTATACCTTCATTTTTCATTTTCTTTCTTAACTATTTGATTTTCTTATTTTAAATATTTAATTTATTTAATTAATAGTTACATTAAATTATTTTATATAACAAGTTAAATTAATACCATATAAAATAGTTATATTGAATTATTTTATATAGCAAACTAAATTAATACCATATAATTAAAGTTACTGTTTTATATTTTATTATATTTGATTTATATTTATATAGTTATTACTGAATAATTTTTTTAGTTAATTATTATATTTGAATGGTGTAGTTATATTTGTGTTTGTATAAATATTTATTGATTTGAAATTATATAATAACGAAAGGAATATTTTTGTGAATTGATTTTATTTATTGATAACTCATTGTTTATAATGTGAAAGAATATCTTTGTATTATTTTGTAATTATTTATCTTTTGGAAATTGGATAATATAAAATAATTTATTTATGAGTAGAATTGCTTTTTTTTTCTAAGATATGTGAAATGGATGTGTCTATTTATATATAAATGTCGAAAGAGTCTTTAAAAACATAGGAAAGGAGGGAGGGCAAGAAGGGGAGGGATGGGGGAAGGAGAGGGACAAGGGGAGGAAAGGAGAGAGAGAGTTGGGTGGGAAAGGAGAGGCAGGAAAAGAGAGAGAGGGGGAGGGAGAGGGGAGAGAGAGAGGGGGAGGGAGAGGGGGAGAGAGATGGGGGCGGGGAAAAGTAGGAGAGGGGGAGAGGGAGTGGGAGGGCAAAAGAACGAGAGAGGGGGAGGGAGAGAGAGAGAGGGCGTGGGAGAGGAGAGAGCAGGAGAGGGAGGAGGGAAGGAGAGGCGGAGGTACGGGGAGCGGTAGAGATAGAGGTAGGGGAAGGGGCAGGGAGGAGAGGTAGAGGGAGACAAAGAGAGCGAGAGAGGGATAGAGAGATAAAGAGGGGGGAGAGAGAGATGGGGAGGGGGAGAGAGAAAGAGAGAGGAATAGAGGGAGCGAGAGAGAGAGAGAAAGAGTTGGAGGGAGAAGGAGAGAACAGAGAGTGGGAGAGAGAGAGAGAGGTGGGGAGAGAGGGAGAGAGAGAGGGAGGGCGAGGGAGGTGAAGAGAGAGAGAGGAAGTGGGGGAGGGAGTGGGAGAGAGGGGGAGAGGGGGTGAGGGGGAGGGAGAGAAAGAGAGGGAGAGAGAGAGAGAGACCAGGGGGGAGGAAGTGGGAGGGAGAGAGACAGAAAGGGGGGAGAGACAGAGCCATGGGGAGAGAGGAGGAGAGAGATGGGTAGAGGAAGAGGGATATGGGGAGACAAGGAGGGAGATTGGGAGAGAGAGGGGGGGAGAGAGTGGGAGAGGGAGATGGGGAGAAAGAGCGGGAGAGGGAGCGAGCAAGAGAGGGGTAGTGGGAGAGGGTGAGAGAGGGGGGAATGGAGAGAAAGAAAGAGAGTGGCAGAGGGGGAGGGTGACAAAGAGAGAGAGATAGAAGGATAAAGGAGGGAGGGAGGAGAGGAAGAGAGAGGGATAAAGGGGGAGAGAGAGATAGGGAGAGAGGGAAGGGGAGAGAAAGGGAGGGAATGAGAGAGAGACAGAGAGAGGGAGAGGGGTAGGTGGAGGGAGATTGAGAGAGAGAGAGACAGAGAGAGATGGGTGGAGGAAGGGAGAGGGAGAGAGAGGAGAGGGGGAGAGAGATGGAGTGAACGAGAGGGAGAGAGGTGGAGAGAGAAAGAGAAAGGATGGAGTGGGTAGGAGGGACAAGAGAGAGGGGGTGGGGTTCGAGTAGAGGGAGAGAGAGATGAGATAGTGGAGAGGGGGAAGGGTAGTGGGAGGAAGAGGAAATGAGAGAGAGCTATAAATGGGGTGGGGAGAGAGAGAGAGAGAGAGAGAGAGAGAGAGAGAGACTGGGATGGAGAAAAGGGCAGAGAGAGGGAAATGGGGGGAGAGAGGGAGAGTGAAAGAGGGAGGGGAGGGACAAAGAGAGGGAGAGAGAGAGAGAATGGGGGATGGAGAGAAATGGGGAGACATCATAGAGATGGAGAGGAGGCGAGAAGGAGAACGGGAGAGAGAGTGGGGGGGCGTGTGCGAGGGGTTTAGAGGGAGAGAGGGAGAAAGGGGAGGATGGAGAGAGAGCAGTAAAAGGGGATTGGGAAAGGGAGAGGGAAAGGGAGAGAGGAAGAGGTGGAGAAAGAGTGAGAGAGGGGTGGGCTAAGGGGAGAGAGCAAGAGAGGGTGAGGGGGAGAGAGAGAGAGAGAGGGGAAGGGAGAGGGGAAGGGAGAGACGTAAGGAGATGGAGAAGGGGAGAGGGTTTGAGGTAGAGTGAGGGAGATGGGGAGGGAGATAGGAGATAGATGGAGATTGAGAGAGAGAGTGAGCAGGGGAGGGTAGGGAGAGAGAGGAGGACAAAGGGAGAGGGGGAGAAAAGGGTAGGGGCGAAGATAAAGAGAGAGGGAGACGAGGAGAGACTGTGGGAGAGGGTGACAGGCAGAGGGGGAGTAGGAGCGAGAGGGGGGGAGAGTGGGAGACAGGGAGGTGGAGGAGGAGTGGGAGAGAGGGGGAAGGGGAAAGGGAAAGAGAGAGAGGGAGGGAAAGAGAGATTGTATTTGTATAAATTCTTTATTTTGTGCATTTTATATAGTGCATGCATGACATAGTAACTTAATGAAATAAAATTCTAAGGAAAATAGCCCTCATATTATATATTTCATATTTCAAGGATAATTTCATTAAATCTCTTGTGATGAACCTTTCAGTGTAATATCCATGATAATTTATGAATCAGACTGTTATAAGAGAAGGTGACTTTGGGTATTTTGTGGGAAGTTGCAAGGGATTTTAAAAAGAAAAACATAAAGCATGGTAATTGAATCTATTAATAACTCCAAATATGTGGCAGAGGAGAGTTTCTCAAGGCTATAAGAGAAGGTCGTAGATATCATACATAACATGAAGCTCCTTATGGAAACTCTAGTGAAGAAGTTAAGAATAAGAGAAGATGGAGGTTACAACTTAGAGGTTAGTTTAGAGGGGGAGTCAAGTAACATGGATGAACCAAAGAGGAAATCTAATAAAGAACATGAAAAGGAACAACCCAGTTCAAGTGTCATGAACCATTAACAATTCTTGTTCAAGAGGGAATAAAGTGTCTACATCAAGCCATATCAAGGTGAGATTAATGCTTTGAATTTAAATCACTAATTATATATGTTAGACATTTATTTTAGAGTTCACCACATAGATGTAAGACCTAAAATTTGATTTTACCATTTGATATTATAGGGACGTTCCTTAACTTGGTGGGAAATCCATACGAAAACCTTAAGACTAGAGTGATACCCTCTAGTGATTAAGTGGGAAGATTTCAATACTCTCATAAAGTAGTTTTATCGTATTGGATATGTACAACACCTAAACCTAAAGAACCAAAAGAAATATTCTAAGAAGAATAATCTCATGGCCATAGATTCAAGTAATTAGTGTAAAGAAGCTCATATGTGGATGAGGAAGAGAAAGAAATGACCATTCTCTTCCATATAAAGACATGAACAAGGAAAGCTAAAACTGATGTTCTATTCAACTCGAGATCATAGTAAAATTTCATAGCAATAAATTTGGTATCGAAACTGGGACTAGAGACCCATGACCATCCTAGCCCATAACGATTAAGATGTGTCAACAAGAAGGCAAGGATAAAGGTAAAAAAATAGTGCAAAATCAAATTTTCTATTAGTGTTGATTTTCTTGTTGAAGTAGAATTAGATGTAGTTCCACTTGATGTATGTGGAGTGGTATTTGGAAGTCCCTATATGTACATGTGCGATGCAATATTCATGCAAAAAGAAAACTAGTATCATCTCATCAAGGATGGAAATTCCTTCACCATCAACACATATAATGGAAAATCCAATTCTTTTTGTTTGTAAGTGCCAACCAAGCCAAGAAAATGATTATTTCTAGAAAGAAGTATTTTTTACTATTTTTTAGATCAAGCCAATTAGTAGAAGAGTCGGTGAGAGAAAAATCATCTTTCAAGGGGTGTTCTAAGGAACAAAACCAAAAAATGGAAGAATTGATATAAAAATATAAGGGCGTGTTTTAAGAGACTAAAGGGTTATCATCCAAGAGGGAAGTTTGTTGATTTTATTGTAGCTTCAATAAGTATTCAAGTCAGCCCAAAAGGAAGAAATTAAATTTTGACTTTCGACCTCAAAAAGTAGAAGTAATTTCCATATTGTTCAAGTCGTCCAACCCCAACGGAAACAACTATTTTGAGCTCATTAATTCACTATATAAAAGCACTCAATTTCATCCTCAAAGAACACAATTCAGATCACACACATAACATCTTATATTCATCTATGCAAAGGAGACATAAGAAAACAAGGTCAAAGTTGACTAAGATGATATAGCATTTGACCAAGATTTTATTCTCTCTTTGCTTGACCTCACACATGTGGAAGAGGCCAAAATTTTATGTGAATACTTGTGTGGAAGGAAATTGAATTTCTATGGAGGAATAGGAGGTTGAAATTCAACCTAGTCAACCAGATTGATCGAAATATTTTAGGAAGCAATTTGGTTGTTTAAAGTGTAGTTTGACTAGGTTTGACTAAGGTTTGATTACTAGTCAATTGACTGTATTTTGACTAGAAATATCAAATTGTATCTCTTGTTGAACTGCATAATTTATTTAAGGAAAAGTTGTTGGGTTGTTTTCCCTAGTTACAGTTTTATCATGGTAAAAATTTGTCCCTTATGTTTAGCTGACTCATTCATGATCCTACTGTAATTATTATTTTATTGTTGAGATTCCCTATGTATAATTGACAAATGATGAATGTGATATAATGAGTTGGTTAATGAATAATTACAAAGCAATTATCGTTGTAGGAAATCATGAAAATTCAACATGGTATCAAAGGAAATTTAAAGAGAATCCATTAAAAGTGTAGCCCTAGACAAGTCATGGATGGCTTTCGATGAACTTTTTATGAATCATTGTATAGAGAGCAAGGACCAGGATTATTATTTGAGACACAAACTCAGCCTTATCTGAGTCAAATTTGAACTTGTGTTTGGGCCTTAGTAGCCCTCTGGAGGCTGCATCGAGAGGCATCAAGCCTTGGTTTCAATTTAGAGACTATACACGGATTGAACTTTTAAACAGAATTAATGTTTTTCTTAGAAAATACGAGCTTGAATTTTCCCATGTTTAGGGTAGACCTAAGTCCACTTTTGGAGGTCGTCTTGAAGGTTATTTTGAGCTTATATAGGACAAATATGATGTTTACTTAACGATTCTCTTGTGAAATATTGGACAATATTTTGAATTCATTTGATATATACTTTAAATTTGATTTGTAAGGTCACTATACCAATTTTTTGTATCATATATTTCATATTGGTATTTCTATTAATGACATCATCACAATTTTGAATATGGAACTTCCATAAGGCATAAAGGCAAGCTACATCTTGTTAAGTAGGATGGACCAAGTATGTTCCATACACTTGTGTGATACCTTGAATTAAAATTATTGTATGGACATGTGTATATATACTTCCTTTGATTGCATCATACTATACGATATGTGTTCGGAAGCAGTGTTATATACCTTGTAGTATTGTGGGAATATCTTCTACGACTGAGGCGCCATTGCTTGATGTTACAAATTGAATCAAAGGAGAAAAGGTTCTTCACCTATAAAGAAATAAATTCCAATTAGCACATGAAAAAATTTGTATTTGGAAGTCGTGGGTTATTTTTTTTCACAACAGCCCCTATAATTTTCAAACCTTTTATGGGGACCCTCCATGTAAATCTTGGTTAAACGAATTCTTTAATGCTTTAATTTTGTTAATTTTGTGATATTTTAACTTTTTTATATTTTCATTTTAATTGCTCGATTGCATGTGTTGTGTTGCAATTTTCCAACGATTCAAATTTTGGCTCATTATGACTTACAATTTGGAAAATATCCTGAGTCAAAGTTTGATTGAATTTCGTTACCTTGACGTAAAATTTGTAAATTTGTATTTTATTATGTTTTTACAATTTATATCAATATGTAATATTTTTTATTAAATTTATTTAACTTTAATTGATTAAGTTAATTAAAATTATTTTTTTATAAATATAATTTTAACTATTTAAGAACAACGATATAGACTATTCTCCCCCAGTTTCCATGGAGGGACTGCAATTTTATTTTTTTCAAACCCACTTAGGGGTTCACTAGACTTTAGGATGATGTGGCAGGAGCACAAAGAATATTCAAGACAAATTATAATTAAAGTGGCGGGGGGCGGCAGTATGGTGTGCGTGGTTATATTTATTAATGGGTAGATCAAAAATACCTTAGAGTGGTGGAGGGCTGGTACTCCAAAAATACCTTAGAGTGGTGGAGGGTTGGTACTCCACTTATGGGCCTCCACCCACTCCATCCTTTATTCTTTCACATGTACATGCATCCCCTCATTTACTTTAACTTTGAAACCATTAAAACATTAAACCATCCTCTTTTGAATTTTTATATTTATTTTTTGTTATATTAAATCTATTTTTTATTTTTATTTTATATTTTTAATAAAAAACATCTCAAGACTGTGTATTTTCGAACACTTCACTAATTTTGGAACCCAGATTTTGGAGGGTGATATCTTGAATTTTACCCAATGAAATTGAGCACATGAGGGCTTGTTGGAAATCTTATATCATCGAGAAGGATATGGGAGTGGTTTTATGACTAAATTAGGTCATTAACCACTCAAAAAAAAAACATAATCTACAACTACGAATTTGCAACCAAAAATCATGTTATGAGTTTGTTTTGGAGAGTTTTGATTCGTCCAAAGTGGGTTTTTGTTGCAAATTCATTATAGAAGATCAATTTTTTGAATCTTCTCATCACAAGCAAGCAAGGGAAAACATAGATTCGGTTTTATTAAATTATTAAATTAAATTTGGATCGGTTAGTTTTTTTTGACAATTTTGGAAATGTTAGCTTTTCTCCATTTTAATTGGTTTTAATTTTTATTTTGATTGGTTAGTTGTGGAGATTGGTGGAAACGATGAGGCAAAGAAATCTTGGAGCAAAGGATTTCACTAGCAAAGAAGAGAAAGGGATTCTTTCCAACTAAAATCAAAGATCTCAACCATTGTTTCAACAACTCTCCTTTTTGGGCATTTCTTTTTGTAATTATAAATAACAATTGGGACAAGGAGAAAAGGTTTTCAATTATTTGCAAAAAGATAGGTTTTGAACTATATATTTGGACTAGATATTGAGAGGTGTATTCCAACTCCAAAATTTCATGATATCATGGAATTTTTTTAGAAGTCATGTACTCAAAAGCTATGATCAATTCTACCACTTTTGTGCACTAATCTCAAAGTTAAAGGTTGATTGAAGGTCTTCATTTGAATTTAATTTTGATTGAATGGGTGGATGCTGATTGTAGGAATTTCATTTTCTTTTATGAAGGGCCATGATCGATTTTTTTCCAAATATTCTTTGTTTAATAGCTTAATCGATGGATTCAAGGGGACGGAGTGTGAAGAGTTGTGGTAACATGGCAATGGGGGTCATTTGATCCTTCTAAGACTTCATCTGAAATGAAGTGTGCAAATCGTGGTGATCATGGTGTTTGAAGAGTGCACATCACATTACAAATTCAAAACCCAAGCCACAGTACGGTTGATCAAACTTTTCAATACCCAAGACAACAACGTTGTTTAAAATATTAAAGACATCAACGTTGTCTAGTATTGCTTAGCTCAATTTCATTATGTATTGCTCAATAGGTTGTGTATTGTTTAGATCATATTGTTTGGATTGGAAATCAAGTGAATGAAGATATTATTTTGCAATGGTGTCAATCTTTGCATCAAATTTCATGGCGAGATACATGAAAAAATACCAAGCCACTGCATGCACACATACAATGATCTGAGTGGTAAGATGTCCTTCCATATATGTATGCAAAATTTGAGGTGTCTTCCTAATATGAGGTGGATTTCACAGTGAGCAATGTAAATGTAAAAATGGGTATCGAACATTCAAGTCACAAATTAATGTAACTCGTATTTCAATAAGATTCTTCTTTTGTTTAATTTTTTTATTTTCTTTTTCCTTGCAATAAGATTGATAGAGAATGTGGGGTTGTCTTAGCTCATTATATTGATAGTATAAAACTAGTTTCAAAATTAGTAAGTAACTGAGTGAATTCGAATTCTATAGCTAATTATTCCACTCTTATCCTTGCCAATGTAAAAATAAGTCAACGATCCTCTAGAGTCTCTAAATGATCTTTTGATAGAATTTGGGGCAATCTATATGCTATCTCTAAATGATCTTTAGATAGAATTTGGGGTAATCTATATGCTATTGAGTAAGAGAGAACAAAGTTGTATAGTTTGAT
>APFE030099549.1:0-21870 GCA_000404065.3 Pinus taeda | reverse complement strand
ATGACATTGAATCTGTAGAAAAATGAAGAGAACGGGGAGAAGGACAATTGAAACAAGAATTATGCACAATAATTTCATAGAATAAGCTCGAATTATTTGCAATATTTGATAACAAATAAAAATATTTAGAAAATAAAATAATAACATTTGAGACTGAAATCCAAGGAATGAAAGATAGGTTGCGAGAATTTGAACACAAAAAAATCAATGGTGGAATAAAACTACTACATGAGAGAAGAGATTAAAGTATTAAAATAAAAACTAAATAATAACATATTCCATGGTAGCATGCCAAATGAATTTGATATGAAACAAGAAATGAACAAGCTAATTGAACTAGACCATGAGTGCCATAAGAGAGCCCTTAACCTTATAATTGATGGTATAGAAGAGAAAAATGGTGAAGACACTTTAGAACTAGTAAAACAACAACTAAAATGTACGTCACAAATTCAAGCAACCAATCTAATTGAAGCACGAAGGGTGAGAAAAATACTTGAACATAAACATTGTCTCATACATGTCAAGGTAAACTATAACGAACATAGAGTAGATATACTCAATAAATCCCCAAGTTTGAAAGAATCAGGAATCTTTATAAATGAAGATCTCATCCCAGAAGATCAAGTTGAACTAAGAAAATAATTCCAAAAAGTAAAGGAGGAAATAAGGGAAGGGAAAGGGGAAATCATTAGAAATAGAAAAGTTATTATTAGGGAGATAATTCAAGAGAAAATTAAAAAATAGGAATTAAGATCCCATGGCTTCCCGTAGCATAAAGGACATATGTTAATATGGATCACAAGGGATATAGATCTTATTTTCTTAGTTGAAACGTGGGATCATAAGGAATATAGGGCTCCCACACATGGATGGATTCTTTCTCTAGTCAACTTGGAATAAGAAATCCTCTCTTAGAGGTTTTGGTGTGATAGCCTCTTATATAAAATATAATATTTACCCTCACATTTAGCTTCATAGTATAGACCCCCTCAATTAGTACATATGGATCAAAATTTATGACTCTAGCACCAATAAGATATTTATTGTAATTTGTTATTTCATCCCTATCAAATATACCTCCTATAAGAGAAACAACCTGCATAATAATTGCACCTTCAACACTTTATAGCAAGATATCCATAGTCTTCGAAGAAAATGTGATATCCTTTTGCTTTGGGAATTTAATGCTAGAATCGCTACTAACCAAGCTATTATCCTAAGAAATAACTCTAACCCTAACACCTTATGGCTACATGAAGAGTGTGACCTTGCTAATTGATTCAAAAGGTACTCTAAAGACACCACCAATAATATATTTGGTATCAAGCTTATCAAACATTGTAGTTCACAAGACCTTATTATTTGTAATGGGATTAGTAAATGGCCTACATCTCGCAAGATGACTTCCATTCATTTGCTAGTCAGTAGTGTTGTTGATTATGTGATATCTGACACCCATATCCTCAACTATATAGTAAATCTTAACATCCTAAATGACCATAACCCCTATTATAACTGTATACCATAATCTCTAACTGTCAAGCTTGACATATGTACCATCCAGGTGCAAAATAATGGTGAAAGTCAAAAGTACATTCGTTTTAAGAAGAATAAAAAAGGCTTCTTCTTACAAGATTTAAAGAGGAACCTTGGTTAACTAACATATAAGGATAACATTAATCTCACCTACCATGATTTCACTACAACCCTTACTACCACCATTAACAAATTCTGTACTAAGGTAATATATAAAAAGAACAATAGAGCTTCTAATCCCTGGTATGATAACAACTGTAAAATTGGCCGAAAAGTGATAAGAGATGCTTCTAACGAAACTGCAAAGCTTCAGAAATTAAGTATGTACAAATCTATTATAAAAAATAAGAAACAATCTTATATTAATAAGAGGCAAGAGTGTCTTCTCCACCTTTCTAAAATTTATCCTAGAAATGTTTGGAGGAATATGATTTTTCATAAAACAAAATAAAATAATACAATGCACTTGAAGAATTGGGATAATTATCTTAAGAATATTTATGACTCTATGGACACCATGAAAATCTTCTTAAAGACTCTGTTAGAGTAGGATATTTTCTCTTTAGAAGACGTGGAGTTTAGGATTAAAAATATCGCCAATGGGAAAGCTAGGGATATTGAGGGCTACCAAGATGAAAATTTCAAAATAAGAAGGTCTATCCTCATTCCTCGTATTCAAAAACTTCTCAATGTGGCTATAAAACATGACTTCCCCGAACCTTGGACAAAAATCCTGATTGTGCCTATCCTTAAAAATGAGGATAAAAACTTTCCCTCTATCTTACACACCATTATGATTAGCTGCATCTTAACCAAACTTTGTGGGCTCATTCAGGAAAAAAATATTAGTGTATGGCTTGGAAACCATGGAAAAAGGGTGAAAGGGAAATATGGTTTTAGAAGACATCATTCAACCATTGACCATCTTGTCACTCTCAGGATAAATGTCGAGGAATGCCACAATAGTAATTCTAATCCATTTAGTGGTTTTGTTGACTCTAGGAAATATTTCGACATGGTGGCTCGAGATAAGTTATGGAAAAAAATCAAAGAGATAATGGTCCCTCTTAAGTTGAGGGTGGTTATGACTCGTCTTTATGATAATTTTGTCACTAATCTTAAGACAACTGACAGATGGCCTAAATAAATTAAATGCAATATCGACATTAAGCAAGGGTGTCCCTTATCCCATGCACTTTTTGACATTCACATTGATAAGATTGAATTCTATTTGGAAGATGCAGGATACTCTCGCACCAAGCTCATCGGTATGGTAATTACTCTTCTCCTTTAGGTTGAAGAAATTATTCTTTTGGTGAGAAGGTATGAGGATCTTGACAAACAACTTAATATCCTTCATGATTACTGCTCTAAGATGAGTATGGTTGTTAATACTGACAAGACTAAAGTCATGATTAACCACAATAATTTCAGCTACGATAATAATTGCTCGGGGAAAGTTTACTCATAAAATCACTTAGGTATTGATATTAATCATCAACTCAATTGGAATTATAGCATTGAAAAAAAAATCATTGGTGTCTGGAAAGCTTATTATGAGCTTGAAAAGAATTGTAAGATGACTGATCTTTGGGTTTGGAGTAAAAGTATGTTCCTCTTTGAGACTCTTGCCACTGCTGAGATTTTATATGGATGTGAAGTTCGGGGTTTCCATATATATAGAGAATCGTTGAGGAAGATAGAGATGATCCAAAAGAAATTTACAACATACAATCTCAAGATTAAAACTAATGCTCCCTATCCTATCCACTTGACTGAAGCTATACTTTCCCCCTTTGAAAGCATAGTGATGCTTCACTCTGTAATGTATAAGAAGAGGCTTTACAACATGGAAACCAAGAGGTTCACAAAAATTACTTCTCTTTCTAACCAAAACCACCACCTCCATCTCAAGCGGGGTTGGCACAAAGATTCCCAGGTATGGGTCAACTATTGGTAAGTAAAAGAGGAGATCATCCTAGATAATAGATATAATATTAAAATTACTATCACTTCCAAATTTAAAGACAAATTTTGGGATGATAAGGAGCTTGAGGAGAAAAGGAAGCTAAGGTACTATAAGGAGGTGATCAACCCCACTCTCGCTAACTAGAATTATCTCTTTGTCTTGACTAGTGCTAAGAAAAAAAATCAACAATGTGAAGATAAGAACTAACTCCCACTAGTTTCGAAGTGAAATTGAGTGTTGGTCTATCCCCCAAACACCCTAGGAAGAAAGAATATATCAGTTGTGTGAAACTAAGAGAATTGAAGATGAAAAATATTTTCTCTTAGATTGGTCGACCCTCACTCACATTCGTTCTCATTTACAAAACATCTACCAGACTTCCAATCTTATTGATTTGTTCAACCAGGACAACTATAATTATATTAGAATGCTCCTCTCCCTTCTATTTGATTGTAGAAATAATATTTTAAAAAATGTCAACTAATTCCTTTTATTAAGTTCAGATAGACACCATTTATCTTAGTGGACATTAATCGTAATCATCACATACACACATATATTATAAAGTGAAACATTATAGAATATATTGGCCAATACTCAAATAATGGGTAGTTAAAAGCTAGAGTCTTGCCTTGGCAAGAATTAATAACCACATATCACGATAGGTCTTTATTTATATTACGTTTACAATGGGAAAGTTCAAGCACGAAAAGTTGTTATGCTACTAACTATGATGATAGAAAAGTGCTACATAGTAGCTTATCCCTACCGCTAAGTAAAAAAATAGCGAAAGTATCAATATATTAAAAGAAATTAGTTACTATTCTTTGTAATATATCTTTGGGGCTCAGGTTTGACAATGGAGATTACACTTAGATTGCATTGGTTGAAAACTAAATCATGGTATTCGAAATTACACACAACCAAATTGTTTTAAAATATGTTCCTATAAGATAGACAACTAACGTCATTTATTAATTTTCAAATTATGGCATTTGTTATTTGATGATTTGTGTGGTAATTTTATAATTATGTTATGTAAATGTGAAAATATAAACATGAATTTAGAAATTTGAAATTTTTAATATTTGAAATTATAAATGATGATAATTATATTATGTTATGTAAATTGTATGGTAATTTTATAATTATGCTATGTAAACTGACCGAAACAGAACTACACTCAATTAATTAAGTTTAAATTATAAACCTTGCATCAATACAATACCATGACTTGGTACCTCACCAAGCTATGTTAATTCAATAACTAGATCAGTGTAATCTTGTACTTTTATATATATTGAAGTTAAAGTTAAAATAAAAGAGGATTGATATTAGGAAGGGTAATTATATTTTAAATATATTTATGCATACCAATGATATGTACCATATGTAAAATTATCAAATTGACATACATTCATCCTAAAAAACAAGGCCATGATACTAGGGCCAAATATGGAATTGGAGCGTGTAGCTTAAAGGATCCCGAGTGCTGTCAAATTTTGGAAAGAGTGAGGATTTTACACTTGCGTGCAAGAACGTTAAAGCCCATCAGTAATTGTACTTGAACCACTGTAATAAATAGGATGGTTGTGACAAGTGCCTATGTTACAGAGATATGAAATCTACATCTCGCAAGCTCAAGTATCTTTGATATTAGCTCTTTATACTAATTAATTATTAAAATAAACAAGTCATGATGGGATTTTTGTACTTTTGGCTCTTTAATCAATGAAATGAGCAATAACATGTTCAATCTAATAGCCAATAAAAATGAACATATATAAATAAATAAATTGTCAAAAAATAGAAAATTTGAATGTGCAAAATTAAACTATGGAAATTTTGTAATTTTTTTTTGTCATAACGAAACTAATATGGATTTGACCAAAAACCTAATGCAATATCCACTACATGGAAACAGAGATAATAAGGATCCGTTAATTCCATTAGATTATATAATTATTTTATTTCTTTAAAAATATTTAATTATTTTAATATAAATATTTATTTGATATTATTAATATGGAGAAAAAGATATAACAAATCAAAAATTTGAAAAAGTTAAACAATTTGAAGCCAAAGGAGTTAATCATTAAATAATTATAATATGATTTGGGATAACTAAATTCAAATTACACTGCAGAAATGTTTTATACTTTAAAGAATATATTGGTTTTTTTTCCTAGCGAATATTTTATTTCCCGCTCTTTCTTTTAGGACATTTGTTCCTTAGATTTTGCTCTTCATTGATATGTCACATGTTTTTTTTGAGTTCAATTATTCATCTTCATGAGTGAAGTGTCTTCAGATATGCTTGTCATATACCTTACAATCATGTGGAGACTAAGCATTGGTTATTAAATTTTCCTAAAGAATAAATCTCTGAAGTAGTGGCGGGGAACACTATTAAGTAGAAGGAAAGAATGAATTTGGATTACCCGTAGATATTGATTTCTATATAGCAACAAGTTATCAATTAATTAGTAATAGTTTCCAAGAATTGGAAAAACATTAATGATTTATGATGCCTATTTATTATGCGGCAAGGTTGGAAAAAAAACAAGTGTGAGCTTTAACATACTATGGTGTTGTCAATACTATTATAGAATCTTTATGATATTTCTAAATATCTTAGATGACAGCTCAAAATATTTATAAAAATATTTATAATGTACTCTCAATTTACTTATTGAATAATACATTTTATAAAAAATTATGTTATTTGTGGCATGTTTCTTCCATTTGTTTACAATTATTCCATTATAAGTTTCTACACCTTTTTTTGTCAGATTAGTGTGGAACATTTAATCTTCATTTCACTTGATATCATTTTTTATTTAGCTCAGATCTAAGGTATTTGGGATAATAAATTTTTCATCTAATCTTTCTTTGAGTTGGAGGTTGTGCACTAGTAAGTTTTTTTTGGTTGGGAAATGTTCAACATATTTAAGTTAAAAATGAAAAAGCTTAATCGCATTAACATTGAGTTGTTGAAGTTGAAGATGGACTATCCTCTAAATGGGTTAGAATTAACGTTGAGTTGTTGAAGCTGAAGATGTACTATTTTTTAAATGGGTTAGAATCAAGCATGGTGGTATGGAAGCTAAACAGTGAATGACATAGAGAGAAATGAAAAAATCTTTGTGAGGATATGTTTGGCTAAGTTGGCGTTGTTAAACATTTATGAAAAACGAACTACAACAACTTATTTTAAGAAGTTGGGTTCTTTTAACAAGGTAAGTCTTTGGTTAAACCATTCTAGATCCATCTTAACTCTGGATCTAACAAGTGCCAAGAAGGATCAAATCTCTCAAGGTGCAAACCTTTTTTTTGGTGTAAAACTTGCGAAAAGATTTACACCTCGAAAAACATATAGCTCTAATAAATCTAGATTTAAGATGGAGGTAATTTAATATAATATATATTTTATATATAATACTGTACTTTAGTATATACTCGCAATTAATTCTTTTAAATATATATATCTTTAATATAGATAATGATTAAAATAAATTTGATTATTTTGACATTTTTTTAAGAATCAATTAAATATTATTATCGTAATAGTAAGTAAAGGAAACTCCAACAAGTTGGATGAAAATAGCTGTCACCTAAAAAAATAAAGAAAACGACGCCAAAAATAGCGAAGAAGCAAAGTGACTGTTAATAAATCTAAATCGTTCAAAGAAAACATGAATGAAACCTTAAACGTCGACGAGTATGCACTCGATTTCTTTAGTATCGGACTGCTTAGTGGGCAGTGGGGAGCAACTGATTTTGTGTTTTTTAAACTTCTAATTTTGTTGCAATTTTTTATTATATTTGCCATTCTAAATTTTCCCAGATTCAACCATGGGTATTCTTCGCTAAAATTGAAATTCGATTTTTGTATATTTTTCTTACTGGTTTTATCAGATGAAAATAATTTTTTATTAGCGACTCACTAATATAAACAATGTTTTCTATAAATCCTTCGGTTGTCGTGCAAGGTCATCCTTAGTTCAGAGTATTGCAAAAGATAATTTTAATGGCTTCACTATTTTGTTTTATTTATCGAAAATCTCTTAGTTACCGGATATCGTTTTCAGATTATTGGACAATATTTAATTACGCGAAATGGGTGTTACTATGAAGCATCACTTTGGCAGACTTTTTTCCGCCGAAGTGTGTCATGATTTACCAATGTAGTTTTTATTGTGCCACGATATTTGTAGACTTCTCTTTATGGTTTGTAGTGGAAGCTATTATTAGAGAGGTTTCCAGATAATGACAATGTGCGGATCATTTTTACAATGATCTTATTAGTCCTTGCCCCGTCTCGGGTGCCGGGCTGTAGGGATTACAGTAATTGGTTTTTAGAGTGGATATTAACTGACACAGGAACTAATTAATTTTTTTCCCGTTAAAGCAAAGTTTTAGTTTTACATTGTAATGAATATTTTTTCTTATCTAATGAAAGACTTAATTAGACTTTGCTGTCTTATTTGGCCTTACATCGAAGCCAAAGTCAAAATAACTTAGGATATATTTCTTAAATTGCCCAACAATTCTATAACATAAAGCTTCTATGTTTTAATGTTAGCATTAGTTTTCTAGTGTTTAATGTTAGATATTAATATCGTTTTTTCAGTGATCTCGGAGATATCTCTAAAAAGAAAACAAGTGGCATGACGATGCATGAAAACAAAACAAGTGGCATGACGATGAAATAGCCCACTTGGTTAAGAGTCTGTTGTTCCTCTTTAGTCGAGTTAGGTTCTTCCGGGAGTCGCAGTTCAGCCAAAGATCTGCAGTTTAGTTTGCTTGCTCATCGGACTTGTTAGTTCTAAGGCCAACACACCCAATACAATTGAGTGAAGATCAATAATCGTACTACCTATTTGTAAAGTATACAGGCCAAGCTCAGCATCTTGAAGAAGCAGAATGTTCTTTGACTCTAAGGCTCGTAAATCATTCATAGGAACAAGGTTATTCAAAAGAACAAGAACGAGGTTATTCAAAGGAACAAGGATTTGGATTTTCACATGAAAAGGGAAGGAACTTGTCATCTCTCTGGTGAACTTCTGTTGAAGTCCTCCTTCTGCTCAGCCTGAGTTCTGCTAAAGATCCATCTGAACTTTCTCAAATTATCTGAGATCTCATATTCATCGTGCTCAAAGCGCTTGTCCTTCAGCGAGAATGCAACAATAGGTAGACCACATATTTGGAAAGTATGCTGAAACGTCTAGTCTCCTCAAGGATTTCTGTTAGGTATTTTGTTTTGCATTCACTCAATGTCTTTAAGGATTTCTATCTCTGGTAAAATCCACAACAATTTTAGGTAAATTGTTTTTAGTAAAGCCAAGGAACATAGAGGGCGAAGTTAGATTTGGGCCAGAGAAAATACTGAATTTGTTTATTTTCTTAAAACTAGTTCTATCCATGCATATATTTATTTATTTTCTTAAGGTCTGGCTTTTCTGTTGTAAGGGGACACTAAACCTCGCTCACTTCAAGCAAGCTCACCTGAATTATTTGATAAAGCATAGAGGCAAATGTAACAAAGCCATAATAAAGCCATAGAAAGTGTAGTACAACCAACAAGGGAAGCATAGCTACCAGCATAGGACTAATAAAAAACGACTAACAAAAAATGACCAGCGGTTACAAACGTGCACTTTCTAATGGTAAGACGCATGTCCTAGAGCACTCTATATTCCCCAGAGGAATAAGAGTTATTTGGTTGATATACCTTCCATTTAGAAGTCTCAGAAAGCCTATTCGAAAGCCAACATCCTATTCTATTCCAGCATTCCTTCGCCCAGTCCTAGAGCTTTCATATGAAAAAGAAGAAGCTTCAGTTTTGAACCTTGAAGTAGTATCAGTTGAAGTGGTAGCATACCCATCAACATCAAAGAAGGAAGCAAATTCACCACCTTCTATTGCTAGCTGAACGCAGAGGGTCGCCAAGCCTAGCCAAAGGCAGAGGGTCATCAAGCCGAAGGCGGTCTTCTTTCTTCAACTTGGCCCACTCCCACGTTGTCAGTTCCAGTAGGTAGGTAGCTCAGAGTTTCCTTTTTCATTGATCATAAGAACAACGACTCAAAGAGAAAGGTACAAGGTACATATAATATATCATTCTTTTATAAACCATATGTCAGGTCATTACTCACAGACTTATTCATTCATTACTATATGGATCGATTTACTAGTCAGCCGGCGTAAAAGTGTATAGCTCTGATAGTTGGGTTTTTCCTGAGAGAATAAGCTATTGATGAACCCACTATCCTATCTGATTGTGTTCATTCATTATGCAATTGAGAGATCGAATGGCATATTGCAATGCATCACATTCAATTGCAAAGGGCTCCTAGAAATTGGGAATTTGCAGAACTAGGCTTGAGCAGAACTTGGCATATAGAAATGCATCACATTCAATTACAAAGGGCTCCTGGAAATTGGGAATCTGCAGAACTGGGGTTGAGTAGAACTTGTGCTTTAACTGCTTAAAGGTATCTTCAGCCTCTGGGCTCTATAATCTCATCCACTTAGTGGGGATACATTTTTAATGAGCTTTCCATATGACTTGTTTGTGACAATAAATTATCGTGTGGACTCTATTGATATGCTGGATGACTGATTTCAGAGAAGTTCCCATCATCTTTGGTTGCTTGGTCGAGAAAATGAAAGTTAGATGAAGGGTCTGATCTTCCAGCAAAAGATCCAGAGGGGGCACTTGGCTACATGCAAGCCACACTTGGCAGCTGGGCAGTTCACTTTTTTTTTTTTAATTTAACCATTTAACCTTCATATTTACTTTTTTATTTTATTAAAAAGAATTATTTATAATTTAAATATTTCTTTGCATACATGGGACGTGTCTAGGCATGTCTTACTGAATTTCAAATTTCATTTATTGGCAGCTTTTAGTCCATGGAGATATGTGAATTCTCAGCTAGCTAGGCTCTTTTCTTGAGTACAACAAAACCCCTCGACTAAGATGTAGTAATGTATCTCGCTGGTACAACACGACGAGCCTTTGCTAAACAAAAATTTCAAGAGGAGAGGGAAGGAATCGAGCTTACTATAGAAGTGTACAAACACAGGCACTATAGGAGAAACCGCGACAACAATTTCACTCTACAGGAAGCTACATAAGAGGACCGTTATAGCTTGAGGCCTAAGGGTTTCCTACGGTAAATTCAAATTACACTTCCAACAAGTGAAGAAGACCTGACAGGCTCAGCTACCACCTCCATCATGGAAATCATTACTAAAACCAAGGATCTCAATCAAAGAGGTATGTCACATCAACCTTGGTTTAGGCAATCATGTATTTATAATACCCCACTAGGCATTTAGGGCCTGGGCTTCGTGGGATAAACCCCATCACCTCTAGCCATGTCCACTCCTAAGGACTGCATCAAAGATCCCAATTAATGTGATGAAAGCCCTTCTTCCCCTGTAGGTCGGCCCAGAGAAAGTCCTACAAGAGCTTCTCTAGCTGAAGATAGGAAGCACGAGAGGGATCCCAACATGAAGAGTAATACACATGGTAGCAGTTATGAGCTCCGAAATGTTGGCTTCAACATTTCTTCTTGAATCAATTTACATTGCATCATTTCATTTCATCATCAGATTATTCTCAAGGAAAACATTCTCTCATTGGCTTTTTCGATCTTCTTTATTTCTTTCAGATATTTCTAACACTCAGGGATAGAAGAACCATCTGTAAATTGCAGGTTAATTGATGCTAAGACGTGATGGAATCAAACGTTCCCTTATTTAAATGCGGCTAACTATTTCCAGTGGATAAAGTTTTGTCATTACTTATTGTGAAACCCGCAACTCAGTTTCCGTGAGAGCATAATCCTGAATTTATTAGGGAAATGATGTTTCGCATGCCTTTCTTTAATTGAAATACAATTATTTCTATATATCGTAAGCTATAGTTACCTTAAGGCGACCAAACTCATCTTCAGGCAATAAAGATTTGAGGCGTAGAAATGTCTACCTATCACAACAAGCTGGCTAATGAGGGAAACACTATGAAACCACGGCTAACTGTAAGTTAACAGACTTATATGTTTTTCTTTAATCTTTTGTCTAATCACTATCTATTGTTTTATTTAATTTTTATCTAATTACTAGCATAGTAAAATAGCTATACAAATCTAAAGTTACAGACAACAGTGCCTCAATTAGGGTCTCTTCTCACAAAAATGAAATAGAATATGTCTTCAATCTTTGACCTTCAGAGGTACTTCAAGGACTCTCAAGGACACGTATATTTTCGAGTGCAATATAGGTCCCTTGTCAGCGGATGATACCTTTGAGTAAATTAAAATAAAGTACCTTCCATGAAAGAGCTCAAAATCAAATAAACTTCTTAGAGTAGGTCTCTAAAATACTCTACGAAACCTCACAATATTAGTTGACCTTAGTTGAAATTATACTTTGCAGAGTAGATCAACAGAATCCAGTGCAAAGTGGGATTCATTCCATTCATTTTTTCCCCCTCTTTTAGCTGGATGTTCAATTTATTGTTCCTTTGGCAACAATAGTATTCTAAGTAACTGTAAGTTGGCACAATATCCTAATAATAGTTGGCTTGGTTTTGCCCACCACTACACAACAAGTTTCAAGCAATGTTGTGAGACTTGGTCAAGACCCCTGAGACTTTCTATGTGTCTCCAGCTCAATCCTGAAATGGGTAATCAGTGTAAGCTTGGCCTGAAACTTGACTAAAAATGGAAATTGCCAAAACCCATTAAACCCTTCTCAAACTTGTGAGAGTTGTCGAGTCTTGAACAGAGCCTTGCCAAGAAAATATGCCAAGTCTTTAAGCGAGCATTGCTGGTATATATAATTTTTAACAGAAACTAGGTAAATTTTATGATAAAAAACGGTTCTAGAAAAACTAACAACACTCTTAAAGTATACATAATGTGTTCATAGTTCAAGCTGTTTGCACAGGTAGAAAACAACATAGAAATTTCATATATATCTACTGGAAAAATATCCATGCTTTTAGTACTATCATATAATCTATAAAACATACTTAAGATACTGATAACCTTGTAAGCATAAACTAGCAAAAGGTGTGATGATTCATGACCACTTCCAGGTCAATGAAAGTATGTGTTTACTCCTGCTCTTATTTTATAATACTCTCTGATGTGCCTTCTCTGTAAACACATCTTCTAACTCTTTTCGATTTTGACAATCTATATTCACATAATGGGAAGCTTAGATGGATTTCTCCATGACTGCAAACAACCTACTTCACCTTTAAACTGTGTGCGTTGATTGGTGATAGAACTTGGAGCATGCCGAGGCCTCGCTTATTTGCATCATTATGACACCTTAAATTGTCCACAGCAGTCTAAAGTTGAGCAATATATTCATTGATGAAAGGTTGGAAGCACATGCATCAGACTTTGGTCTTGCAAAGCTATTGGATGATGGTGAAACATATCACCATTGTTGTTGCAAGCCTTTTTAAAGCAGGAAAAGAAATGTAGTTTATAGAATTGTAGGCAGAAATAAAATTTCATCATCAATACTCTACCTTTAGTGACAACATTGGGCATCACTGTCAGAAATGACTTTTGCAGCTTATCCACATAGGAAATCATAACAAAAGTAATAATATTTCTATCTCACAAGGTTTATTATAATGTTTCTAACAACAATTTAGGAAGATATTACTGATTCTATTGACTAACAACAATAATAAATTATATGGCATATTGCTTTTTGTTTACAGATTTGGAGATAATAAATCTAACTTATGGATCCATAAGTAGAAGTCTTTTTCAACAGGTGTTATACGCATGTATTGCTGCTAAGTACAATACACTTTTTCTTATCCATTGTCTTTGGGCAAGTAACCTTTTATGCGCAACTAATCCATTCCATTTGGAGGAAATATAAACTTTTATATCAGCATTGGCTACACAAATCTTAGCTTAGATTGGCAATTATAAAAAAGATGTAACCAACGAACCCAAATTGGTCTTGGTTACTAGGGGCCTGGGGGTGTTGTGACTGCATTTTTTTGGTTTAGTAATCAGGTATATGATGTATTTTCTTTACTAAGAAAATCCCAACAAGAAAGGTAAAAATATAAATCAAATTTGTACTTGGACTCAATTTGTTGCTTGTCATAATTTGCCTTGTATTCCATGTTTTAAATCTAAAATTCTAAACTTTTGAGAAAATCCACCTTTTTACAATTATCATCAATGTTTGGCGAGTCACTAGGGCGTTCTTATGAATTTTTCTGATTAAACCCCAGCCTTTATCACATTTTCCGTGCACAAACAATATAGAGATCATGGTATGGTACACATTGGCTGTATGGTTCTAGTCTAGTGTTATGCTCTAATCCTATGTTAGTCTCATGTATGATTTATGTGTTCTTTTTCTCTAGTTAGACTTGCTATTGAATTTATTCTTTGGCCGCTTATATCATTAGGCTCTTGATTCTACTACTCCATTGGTTGTTGGAGTCATTTTCTATTTGTATCCTATTTGTTTTACTTGTATTTTCTACTCTGGATCTATGCTTGTTTTATATGTTTTTGAGGTGTGGCCTTGGGCCCTATGCTCTGTTTTTGCAAGTCTTAAGAGCCATCCCTTATTTTTTGTGCACCTATTGGTCTTTATGCATCTCAAGCATCTCCAAGCTTTCTTTCCAATACTCGAGTTAACTTCTGCATCATGTTTTCACTATTGTTATGAGTTAACTTCTGCAGTTGCACTATTGGCAATTTGCCAATAGTTGGGAGGAAAAAAATCATGAACCTCATCCCAATTCCCACGTTGTGATAATTCACTGACTGTACCATGTAATGAAGCTACCAAATTGTAGAATTACTTAAGGGTTTTACAGCCATGGATAAAATTGAGGCTTAGGATAATGTTGTTGACCCATAAAATCCCACAAGTGGGATAGTTTACTTAATCCCTGGGACAGTAGGCTCCTCCTTGTTTGCGACCTATCAAAGAGTAATTTTGTTCTTGGTATAAATTTTATACATGCTCTGTTGAACTACACAAAATAGGGCTTTGTTCCTAGTATAGCGAGTTGGACACATTAAATTATGACTTCATTCTTAGTGCAGTAATGTGCATGCTCTATTGGCATATGATGCATTGTTTGTGAAATGTTTTCACTCCAATGTGACTCCTCAAATGTAACTCCATGCTTGTTAAGCATCTATGTTTCCGCTCTAGCTTGGGAGATCTGCAATGTAACTCCATTCTTGTTAGGCATCTAGTTAGGCATCTATGTTTTCCCTCTAGCTTGGGAGAACTGCATCAACCACGAAGAAATATTTAAAATTCCAGTTATCTAAAAAATATTGAAATCTTGACTGGACAGAGAGGTTTGCCACAGGTTGAAAAATTTGATCGAGAGGTATGGCTTCAATAGCTTCAAATGTATTAGGTTTTCAAATCTTTGAAAAATATGGAACACTTGACCGGAATGACTGGTTTGATTCTTCAAAGAACATTTCTGTAATCCGATGAACAAGACTTGAATAGGCCTCACAGACGAAATTAACTACTTGATTTAAAATCAATTGCAATTCTTTGATTTCACTTGAAATCTAAACATTACAATCTATAGAAGAAATATGACAATTTCAACCATTTACTTTGGAAATTAAAAAATAGAACAAATACCCACATTTATGCTTTCCACTTTCATTATTGTCATCCACTTGTTATATTCACTCATTCACTTTCATAGTTTCTCCACTTTGTATGTCGACTTAATATTTCGTGGGCCAGAAGGCACATGGCGTAAACTTTATTTTCAGTCATGTTTTGAAACCAAGCAACTTTTGCTATAATATTTCATTGTCTAATGATAGGGAGTAACTTCTAAGAGAACAAGTTTCAATCTTTCAACATGCAATATAAGGTTGGAGTTTAATTGGGACATAGAGTAAATTTTATATATTTTTTGTGGATATTTTCTTGAATCGTATAATGTATATTATCAATCAATGATTTAACATTTTGATTATCTTATTGCTAGAAGCAAGCAGTAGTCTGGAAGCAGCCCTCAGTCGATGGTGACATTCCTGCTTTTTTGTTCTTTCCCCACCATCTTATCGGTCAAAGGCTCCTCATGATACAAAACCATCTTGTCGGTCAAAGGTGCAGCACTGTATCTAGTGTGTACAGAAAGGATTAGTCCTCAATCTCTAACCCTGAGGGCATGGTGCCTCTATTTGTAATACCTATCGATCTGCATAAGAAGGAACAAGATCTTTATACTGGAACATCTGTTGTTGGACTTGTAACTGGGACTGTTGCTTATGGGTCTACTGTTGTTGGATCTACTGACATGGATGTTGGTCTTACTACTTGTTTTGTTCCTTGTTCTTTTACATGCACTGAGAGACTCTAGATACTTGCCCATACTGAGTAGCGACTAGTTTCCATGCAACCTCTCTTGTTATTTCAAGTATCCATACCCTCATCGATCCATAGTAGGTTAAAAGGGTATTAGTGCAAACCATAAAAGAAATGTATATTCCGTTTTCTTTTATGCTAGGCTACTCATATTCTCATGGATAATATAGGGATACACCATAATATAAATTCACTTTAAAAAATTATATATCATTTTCTTCCCATATTTTTTTTCGGCTAGTGAATCAACCATGTAAAATTGGAGGGCATATTTTTTCAAAAAGATATGAATCATATGGAATGCAACTCCAAAAATATAACAATTCGAACTATGGTTTTGAGAGAGCTGCTCACTCGTTGCTCTCAGCCAATGGAAAGACATCCATTGCAAGGATGTTTGATGTATTCTCTCGTCTAAAGCTTCTTGTTAATGCATATAATGATAAATGTAGCAAGGATACACATATTATGTATTCATCCATTCAATGATAGAAAAAACATACGAAAATACATAGAGCCACCTAACATATCCATACAAATGCTCAACCTAAACATATCCATAATTTTTTTTTTTTTTACCTTTATGGGCTACATGGATTCAACACCATCATTTTCTAAAACTAATTAAGTATATAGATATAACATCAAACTAAGATGGATCTAGGCTACTTTAATTTCCCCCTTAAATAGGTTATATTCCACATGAATACCATGGGCCATTTTTTTTCTTTTAATTATTTAATTTTTGTAGGGTTATTTAATTTTGTTATTTTTATTTTTTTTTCACGAGTTAAAATGTTTACATTACATTACTTTACAACAAGTAACACATCTATACCATTTTTTAGTTTCATTAAAAAATTAAAAAATATTATACCAACCTAGATCCATCTTAACCCCAGATCTATCAAGTGCAGGGATCCAATCTCTTGAGGTGAAAAGCTCTTTTTTGATTGTAAAACTTGACGAAAAGTTTGCACCTCAAGGTATTTGATCCTTCTCGGCTCTTGATAGATCTAGGGTTAAGATGGATCTAGGTTAGTTATATAAAACTTTATAATATCTATATTTGTTTCTATGTGTCTCTTTCATATTCGCTCTCTCTGTCTCACCCCCAAACATACACACTCTCTTTAAATATCTATCTCTCTCACTCTCTCCCTCCCTCTTCCTATCTACATCTCTCTCTTCCCCTTCCCTCCTTTTCTCTCTCTCTTCCCTCCCACTCTCCTCTCTCCCTCACTCTCTCTCCATTTCTCCCTTGTCACACCCTCTCTTTCTCCACCTTTCTCCCTCTATGTATTTCTTCTTCCTTCCCTCTCTCTCCCCTACAACTCCATCTCTATATCCTTCTCTCTCTTGAGCCCTCTCTCTCCCTTTCTCTCCCACCTCCCTCTATTTCTCCCCCCATCGCTCTCTCTCTCTCTCTCTCTCTCTCTCTCTCTCCAAATATATCACTATCTCCCTCGCTCTCCCTCCTCTTTGTGTCTCTCTTCTCTCTTCCTCCTCGCCTCATCTCCTCCACTTCTCACATCTCTCTTTGTTTTTCCTCTTCCCCTCCAACTCTCTCTCTCTCTCTCTCTCTGATCTACTCAGATTTGTCACTATCTCCCTCCCTATCTCCCTGCACTCTCCCCTTCACTCCACTTTTTTTCATCACCTGGATCCTTAGTTAAGATGAATCTATGTTGGTTCTTACTAATATTATTTATACAAGAATTTGCACCATATGTTGCAAAGGAAACATTGTAAGGCATTTTTTGTCTTATTTATATATTTGTCTGGTTGGAATATCAACAAAATCTAGTGTATCCTAGGTTCACTTTGCACTAGATGCCCATGTTATTCTCAATTGGAATACCAACAAACTCTAGCGTATCCTAGGTTCACTTTGCACTTGATGCCCCTGCTATTCTCAGAAAAATCAAATCATCCACTGAAATTTAGATCCAATACTTGGCGTTGTTTTCCTTTTTGCTCAAATTTTCAAGCTTATTTCATTGAGCATTAATCATGACCTATAAAATTTGCTTCATCAAAATCTGAGAAACCATTCTCCACTAATTTTAATAAGAAAATTTTCATCCTCAAAGATCAAAATTCATAACTCTTGCCAACAAGAATTGGTCCCTATGTTTACCCTAAGTTGCTTGTCAAAACCATTAAATAAAAATGTTGAAGGATAGGTTACCAATAGTTGAAACCAGATATTTTACCTAGCTTTAGCAATTAAGAATTTTTTTTTTTATTTTTTTTATTTTTTTATTTTTTATTTTTTTTATGAAAAAATTAGTAATCATAAAATCCTCCCTCTACAAATTTTGGCAATATACTTTCCCTCCAACCAATAACCAAGGTTGAATAATTTTATTGTAATTTCAATGAAGTTGAAGAACCCTTACTGGAACATTGTTCGAAAGAAGCTACTCGTTCTGACTCATTCCCCTACCATTTGCATAATCAGTTCTCATTGATGTTCTCTATCTGACCATAAAAATCGGACACATTGCAAGGGAGTCGAACCATAACTCCTCCAATTCTCACACGTTGACTACAATGATTCCACTAATGACAACCATCTCCACAAACAAATTGCGAAGCAATAGTTATTTGATGCATTTTCCATCAAAAGCTAACATGATTACAGGCTGCTCGGAACAACTTCTTCAAGGCCATTAGTGCAGCTTGATCAGACTTATGATGATGATTCTTAACCGTTGATGACTCTATGTTGACAAAAATTCATAGCTAACTTTAGCGATCAGGCTCAAAATTTTCCCTGCAACTCGAGGGAAATTTCTTTGATGAATTTCCACAACCCTCTTCTTTGATTGACATGGAAACGTCAAGCGGTTTCACGGTTCACCTCCTTGCACACATTCTTCACCTACACCACACGATAGATCGACTCTTCCATGATCTATATGCTCTCCACTCTATCAGAAATAGATCAACTCTTCCCTTAATGACCTGCTTTTCTACCATGTTAATTTTACAGGCAGAAATAGGTATGAAGGTAAACTATAAAATGAATGGGACTTAGCTTGTCCTTATCATCATTAATATACAAATAAACAGCACAGTTTGACATTGTCAAACACTAATAGAATTTTAACTAATTTCTAACATATTTCTAACATATTTCTACCTAACCATTAAATAGAGAAACCAACTAATCACTCAGACTTGGTCAAACAAGTGAGATTTCACTCAGAGTGTCACATGATTTCATCCTTTGCACATGTCTCCTATGTGTATTCAAATTCAACTTTGACTAGCATTTCCACATTCATATTTTATTAGAACGTCTAATGCAAATCCATACATAAATACATTAAGATAGAGCAATACGAGAATATCATACCCAAGGCTAGTACAGGGTATTCTCAGACCTACTAAACACCTCCAGTATTCAAAATAGTTAGCAGTTTAGCAGGACACTACTTGGATAGTTCAAAAGTGATTTTTTGAAGTATGACTATTAGCAGTTTAACCATATTACTAAACTTACACAAAGAAACCTTATTGTTTAGCCTTAATATTTTCCAACCGCATAAAAAATAAAATCCTAAATTTCCAGAGTTTGATAATAGTAATTCACATATCTTTGTCAAACTGTATGTAGCTTTCACACTAATGATCAAAAGACCTTTTGGTCCATGCCACAGACTAGGTAGTGATAGCTGGGGATGAAATTTGATCTCAGTGGGAGCCTAAGAGAGCTTGTAAAGAGCAAGGAAAATAAAAAATCTGTGTGCCTAGAATACCTTACTTGATATAATACAGAAAGACAATTGCAGGACTTCTGCATAGTGAGAAAGATCATCATGCTACACTGCCTTTTGTTACAAATTTGGTAAAATTTCCTCAGGTATATGTAAGCATGATGTCCCTGGGAATACTAAAAACTGCAAATTTGGTATTGATGCATGATCTGCAGAGGTAAGACTGTACTCTAAAACTTAAACCCACTTATCTGACCAAGAAGTAGCTCAACCAAGACACAACCCATGGACCAGATATCAATAGTAGAAGTATACTCAGTGGCTCCAAATATAAGCTTAGGAGCTCTATAATAACTCGAGAAAATGTATGATATATTTGGTTCACCTTTTACCTTATAAGAAGAGCATCAACATATACATATACATATATACCTACATACATACAAAGAAATGAAGTTCTACATTAAATAAACTCATGAATCAAACCTTAAATCCCAAGTCCTTTGAACAAAATCTAGTATTATAAACATTACACATTTCATAAAACATTAAACATTGCCATCAAATAATTTAAACCAATCCAGGAATCTACTAGTTACACTTCACCAACAACTCACGAGAGCTTTTGGAATTCCAAAATCACATAACTGTAGCTGATGATTATGAGAATTGACCTATTCCAAATATCATTTTAGAAATATTTGACAAGCTCATTGGGGTAAAAAAAGCCATGCTACTCATGAACAATAGAGTACATTAATTGTATAGCAAACAAACCCTCTTTCCAACCATAAATTTGACTAGAATCGATAAGGAATTTCAAGCACAATGAAATTTCTCCATGGTGTAATGATTCCATTGATTTGTTTTGCCAAATTTTAAATTAAGCTAGATCATCCATAATAGTCAGACTTTCAGATCAATCAACTCTCTAACTGAATTGTACATCAAACTTTGGTAAGGGAGGGAAGTCTGCTACAAGTTTAGGCAGATCCTATAAACAACCATTTATCACTAAAGTCTAAGGTCGTTTATGAACAACCATTTATCACTAAACTCTAAGACCGTTTATAAACAACCATTTATCACTAACAGTTTGTTAGTATTGACAACAAATTAGTAATTTTTTGTATGTAATTTGTAATTAGGCGGTTGCATACCGAATAGGTGGTTATGTAACGTTAGTCATGATATAAAATAATGTAATACACATGAAATGAAACATCGGAGAATCATAGTTGAATAAATCCATTCAGTTCCAATTTAGTTTCATATCTTGGCGAGGGTTCTTGTTTCTTGTTATTTCTTTCATTATTTCATTTGCCTTTTTTCTACAATTGGTATCAGAGCTCCGAGGGCATCCTGGGCGTTGAATGGCTGTGCGTTGAAGGCAGGAAGGAGAGGCTGTGCGTACGTGCGAATTGAATTGTGCGTGAAACCGAGGCGTGACCGTGGCAAAATCCCCACGTGCAACTGCCACCGCTGTGCAGGCTGGAGCGTGAAGGTGTGGTGCGTGCGTTGAGAAGAGCCCTGTGCGGGTTGAGCGTGAAGGCTATGCGAAAGAGCCGTTTTTTTTTTGTTGGAGAGCCTGCCGCCGTTTTTTTTTTCATTGGAGAGCCTGTGCGTGCGATGAACCTGGCTGTGCGTGTGGCTGCTGGGCTGTGTGTGAAGACCCTGGCTGTGCTGAAATGCTGTGCAGAAAAGGCGTGAGCGACTGTGCGTTTTTTTCATTGCTGCCCGTGAAGAAGACAAGCGCTGTGCGTTTTCATGAGCCTGTCCGTGTGAGTGTTGTGCATTTTGATGAGCCTCCGGTGTGAAGAAGACAAGTGTTGTGCGTGCGTTGAACCTATCTGTGCGTTGAAGACTACGCAAATAGCCTACGCCGTTGGAGAAAGAGAGCCTGTCTGTTAAAGACTGCGCAAAGAGCCTACGCTGTTGGAAAAAGAGAGCCTGTCTATGCGTTGAAGGCTGCGCAAAACCTACGCTATTGGAGAAATACGCATTATCTACCTTCTGCTGCCAGAGCCTAATCAACAAATGAAAATCCGGGTACTTTTTTAAGAAATATTGTATCAGAAATTTTTTCTTTCAGAAAGCTGTTGAAAGAAGTTTTTTTGTCTCAGAAATTTTTTAGAAAGCTGTGAAAGTAAAGTTCTTTCAATTCAGAATAAAGGAATGTATGAGTGAAATAAGAAGGAAAAGAAGACAGATTTTTTTTTGAAG
>APFE030099545.1:80507-90711 GCA_000404065.3 Pinus taeda | reverse complement strand
TGATGATAAAATATATAATATATTTAAAATGTCTTTTAAATGGATTATAATTAAATAGTTGGTAAAAATAAAAATGATATCCAAAGTACTATATTAACTATTAATTCTAAAAATTTAGAAGGTTTAAGATAGGAAATTATGTGGAAAATATGTGAGTAGATTCATAATTTTATCATACAACAAAGATAATGTAAAAAAATTAGAGCAATTTCTTTGAACATCTGTTCAATAAATATTATCGAGTGGACATAAATTTATATTGGGGTTACACCAAGACCTTGTACTAGATTTAATACTACTATTAGAATCTTCAGTTCCAAATTTTATTCGTTTCTTGATCTATGTCAGCCTTAAGAGAAAGAATATAATCTAAATATAAGTATAGAATTTCTCCTACAGCTCCCTTAAGAGGGTTTCGCTATGACGAGCCATCAAAAGAAACCCACGGAATCTCATCATTTATTGTGAATTCAAGTTGAAAATGAGAGATATAATTTTTTTGGACATGTTGATAGACTTTTAAAATATTTATGGCATAGTTTGCAAATTTGAGGGGTAAATTCCTTTTTTTCTTCAAATAACTTTATATTTTCGATAAGTCGTACACCCCAGGCTTTATGAAGATGTAATTGTGTGATCTTAGAATATCTTTTCTACTAAAGTATGTTTGGAAGGCTTCTTCAACATTCCCTCCTCTAAAATTATTTCTTATCTTTATCAATGTTTCCTCCTCATTCCATACCTCTTTAGAATATGCACATTCCAGAACGGTATGATATTTATAACTTCCTTCTACAAGATGACATTAACAACAAAATCTTATCCTATTAAAATTCCTTTTTGAATGAAGGCCTGACGTGGTAACATTATTGTGTAAACTAAACAATACGCATATATTTTTTTTTATGCAATTTAAAATGCAAATGATTTTCCATCATGAGAGTTGTTACCCTTCTCTTACTTCCTTTTCAAGTGCTTTGTAGCCTACTCTAGGAACATAAGCCCCCATAGTATTCAATGAACAAACCAATTATCAGTCTTCTTCTTTGACTCCAATGTCATGGTATTTTAGGATGAATGTCTAAATTTTCCATTCCTTTATACATTTTGGCCCAAAGCCTATCCTTTTTTAAAATAGCCACTATTGGTGCTAACTTGCAAGATTCCAACATGTTTAACATTATAATAACATTTTTTCCTTAGCTTTGAATCATAGGGAAATACATTCATACATTTACTCCCTACCTAAGGTTAAATACAAATTTAGACTTTATCATTGTTCCTCATTTCTCTGATCAATCAATTTCCAACTAGACAAAATATATTAATAATAACTTTCTGGATTTTTGAGTGAATATTTAGTTGCTTGAGGGGATTTATTACCTAATAATCCATAGTATTTGGGGATATATACTTAATTATTACTACCAAAAGCCACAAATTTGTTCCTTGAGATACACTCCACACATTTTTTCTAGCATGAGCATTTTAGATACCCCAATTGCCTTTGGTAATGCTAAATTTTCTTAAGAGGCCACTATCAGTCCTTTATTATTTTCATCTTGATATGGATTGGATAACTATATTAGTTACCATAAATTCTAATGCTTTTAGATTGGAATAGTGGAGGAATCAATACAATGGACATTTTTTATTGACGGGACCCAGCTTGGAAAATTGGGGTTTGAAACCTTCTAGGAAAAATTTTAGATATCAAACAATTTTTTTTGGGTAAAACATTTTCACTTAAGCAAAAAACCTTTGTTTACTATTATACACATAAAGAACTTTCCAAAAATTCAAGAATAAACTCAATCAAAGTCTTTATGCAAAATTTATGCCACATGGAAGTTGACCTTATTGTTTTGATCATCACAATTTGATAGATTGCCACATTAGTCCCCATGGTTCATGGAAAACGAGCTAACCACATGATCATGATAAAGAAGAATCTAGAAGATTCCATATTTTAACTCTAGTTAAGTGTTGGATTCCAACTTAACCACTATTAGGCTTTCATGTTGTGATATAACCAGGTCACTAGGAGGAAAAGGGGTCTCGTTCTATTTGAGTTGAAATTTGTTCCATAAATGAGCAGAGTAGTGAAGGGTGGATAGAGAGAGAGAGAGAGAGAGAGAGAGAGAGAGAGAGAGAGAGAGAGAGAGAAAACATAGAATACTTGTGCACTATTGTAGCCCATGGACCTCACTTCTTTGTACTTGAATCAATTTTTGCATTTAGATAAAAAGTGTAAAGTAGCTCACCTTCCAACTAGGTTTTCTCTTGAAAGGGTTTTCCAAGATATATCTTGTTTCAATTATGGTTTATAATTTTTTATTTCATTGTTCTCTATTTTCTTCCTAATTTTAATTTGTGTGGATATGCAATAAATGGTAATTTACAAGTCCATAAACCCAATGATAAATAATCCCTCATAATGTAGATTTCATATTCTCAAATATATTTTAGTTGATATTTTGTGGTGAATTGTCTAATGAATACCTCCAATAGTTCATGGATCATATCTCCAAATAAAATTATAATTGTGTTGAAAAGTTTCCAAATCACTTCCAAAACCTATTTTAGAACCTTGGTAAGAAGTATCTAGTAGATTGTAACTGTTTCCAAAACTATTTTTACCAATTCCAAACAACCTCCTTTGGTCAACCATCTATTGAACTAGGAGTTTAATTTCTTCTCCACTTTAGCTATTAACCATTTTGAATAAAAGACTTTATATTGATTTGGCTTCTAGAAGAATCTCGGATATTTCATGCCTTGATCTAGATCATTCATCTTTAAAGGAAATAATCAAGAAATATAGTTCTTTTCGTACTTAGATATCCCTGATAAATTCGTCATGGATTTTACATACTAATTACCATTATAGATGCTTCACAAAATAAATCCATAACACCATTGAATATGTTAATGACTCTTCCTGTGTCTTAAAAAAAATTAATATATCATCTATGTATAACATATGTGTTATATTGTGTTATGTTGCTATTAGCACCCTTTTAATCCTACCATTCTTTTCTATTTTTTTCGGTAGCCTACTTAGGAATTCAATTATTAAGACGAATAGAAAGGAGCATATAAGGAACTTATATTTTTTTCTTTCTTTAATTTGAAGAAAAAAGGTGTTTCTCAATCAATTAACATAACACAATATAATAACAGAAACCAAATGAATTAGAATTAATCTATGGTAAACCCAACTTACTTGACATAAACTTTAAATAGATCCTCATCCATCACCTACAATATTTGGTTCCTAAGTTTTATTGAATGAGAACATTCTTGAGAAATCCCAAATATTTCATGTATTTTTGTTCAATCTAAGAACCTCAATTATTTTTTTATAATTTTGATTTAATAAAACATCTTGTAATATTCTAGCATCAACCTTAAGATAATTTTGCGTATGTAATTACATAAAAAATGGGTGTAAATTTCTTAGTGGTCGTAGAATTATCGTTTTAATGAGTTGTGAAGGAACTTGTGCAAGTAAGAATACATATGCATTATTAGAAGCACACACAAATTCTTAATGCTATATCATCATCGCTCACCAAACCACTTATTCTATTCCCCAACAATCGCTCACCAAACCACTTATTCAATTTCCCAACTTGGATTTTTTAAAAGCATATGCGCATTACTAATATGAGTGCACATATAATTGGGAACATACATGTCTTCGTTAAGGGGAGCATGCATGCACTTAAAAAGGTACACTTGACTAAAAATACTTATACACCTAAAATCACAAATTCTCTTAAAAATTCTTATACACAAAAGAAATTACATACATTCATAAATCAAAACATATATATGCTACTATTTTTAAATTCCTCAATCCCAAAATTGTTAGTTAAGAACCCCACCTCACACCATAAATAAAGTACATAACCAAACTCCCTCATACACTTATCACATATATAGAGAAAATAACACTTATCACACATATATAAAGAATATAGCGCGTATCATAACATATTGCACATAATACTTTTCTAGGCCTTCTCATTGTGAAGGATCCTTAAAATTTCACTCGCTCTTAAAATTTTCTAATCCCATTATGGCCCAAACAAAACTTTCACCCTAAACTACTATTATTATTATTTATCTTCATATTTCTCATTACTTATGAGGATTTTACCTTCTCCTTTTTATTTCTTTTGTACTGTGTACCATAGGAAATCTTCTTCTCTTTCTATGTTGCATGCGAATATTATTTCCTAGGTGATCGCAAAAATTATTCTCATGATATAGCTTTATTTTGTGTCACGGATGAAATATTTTCCTATGTGATATGTTACATGTAAAATATCTTATTCCATGGGAAATATTTTCTTTGTTCGATGTATTACATGGTTAGTAAAATAGTTATCATGAGACACAAAGGTCCTCTCCTTTATTTGGTAGGATATATTACATTACACCAAAATTATTTTTCCATGACACATGGAATTTATTTAGCACTATGCTTGCATGAATTTATTTAGCACTCTATGCCACCGCCAAGGTAAGCTTTTCGCATTGTCATATTTCTCTTTCTATGTGGTATATCACATCCAAATTATTTTAGTATGATTGAAAATAAGTTTCTCAACTTGCAGAAGTCTGAAGTCTTTATCACAAAATGGAAACTTTCCTCTTGTATTTTGTACTGCAACTTAAAACAAAATCATGTAAATTAGTGCAATTGGGCCATTTTACATAAAATTTATTTCTTTTGATGTGTTTTGTTGTACAAATAAATTATTCATTATATACCTAATATTCTATCAATTTTTCTTGGAATTTTTTATTTTTGTTTCCTTGAGTATTACAACAAAAAAGGATGATGTATCGCATTACAATGAAAATATTTTCTCTAATACAAGAAACTCTCAAAAATTTCAAGAAAATTTTTCAAGCTTTTATCTAATCTTGAATGTTTTATTATAGGATTAATATTTTATTTAATATACATTGTATTATATGAAATATAGTTTCACATGATATGTACAAAACTTTCAAGTTTTCTTTCCGAATTACATAGTTGCTTCTTCAATTTTGAGCTCACACTTGTCATGGAACACAGAAACTAGGTCTTTAAGAGCTAGGTTTATCCACTTGATAGCCAAATCAACACAGATATTAGATACCACCCATAAAAATTGATTTTTGGTTATTTTGACCGTGATTTAATATAGAAAAAATGAACCTACTATTTTATACTCATGTAGGCGACATTGCAAGCAAGGCCATGATACCATTATATAGCAACCCACATTACCATGTCTATGAAATGTTTTAATAGAAACACAAAAATATTCATGAAGCATGACAAAAATTCTCATGCAAGTACGTAATCATTTAAATTATTGAATGCATACAATTTCAAATGACATAGAAATATGTTTTCACTTAGAAAATTAAACTAATAAGAACATTGAATCAAAGTGGTGGATCTATACATGAGAAGAAAGGGAATAACACTTACCTTAATGATAAAAATACACATCTAGTTGCATATGTTGGATGTTCCACTAAATTGTAGATTTGACTACTCTACTTCTCTTAACAATAGGTCATCCCCAAAATGATGCTATGAATATACAAGTATGAATGGATCCTACTATTTGTCTAGTAAATAGTTATAGTACGTAGTAAAATTCTCAACCAACTAAATCCTACAACAATTTCAATCCACCAACTCTCTTTCCATTCAACTTGCACAAAACAAGTAATGAAATATCCTTCTCTACCACACGGTCCATTATGCTATCCTACTTTCCTCTAGGTACTTAATATAGGTTGGCTAAGGAATATTTGAATTAGGAATTCCAAGAATTATTAACCATAATGAAATGCTCATAAAAATAATCTCACTTTCTCTTGGATAATTTCGTAAATAAAAAATCACTCACATGCATAATATCCTAATCTTCCATGCAATTGCCAACTCTAGAAAACTGTTTTCAACATCCATATGGTTTCCTTCCCTTCCTACCAACGAAAGATCTCTTCCTATCTTTTTTTTCAATTGTAAATACTACCTTCTCTCCCCATTCAAATTTACTCTTCTCCCATACATGTTTGACTACCATAATTCCCAAAGGTTATTATACTCAACCAACACTTTCAGTAACTAGGTGAGCTTAATTCCCTATTAAACCTCATATGTGATTTCAACATCTATATAGTCTCCTTCTCTTACTAACACCTAAGGTTCTCTTCCTCTTTTTTTTAAATTTTTTTTTTTCAGTTGTAAATACTAACTTATCTCCCCATTCAAATTGACTCTTCTTCCATACATGTTTGACTCCCATAATTTTCAAAGTTTATTATACTCAACAAATTCTTTCAATAATTAGGTGAGGTTAATTCCCTGTGAAACCTCATACATGATTACAATTATCGGGTTATTGAAATAATAGAAAGAGGATAAGATTCATTTCCAAAAATGATATGAAAAGGTAGCTTTGAATTACTAAGCATCTCAAGTTTTACCTTGGACCCCCTTTTAGCTCCCTGTCTTCTGGTAGCCTCTATTATTATGTCCTTATTCATGGAAACATACTTTATTTTCATTGGATAATGTTTACATTACGTATTTTGGTCAATGAATATTCTTTATATTTACATGTATACATGTGAAACCCCTTTCATTACTCCAAATTTTGTAACGTAATTAAGAACATATAATGTTTGAGTGTCATCATTGATGCTATGATGTCAAACTCTATTTTATGATGTAATGTTACCTTAATAATAAATGCACTAGAATTGAAGGAAGGAAGGATAGCTAATAGATTATGATTTCTTGAGAGGAAAAAATACATGCCTTGAATGAATAATTCCCTTAATGTGATGGTGGGGAAAATAAAGGGTCCATCTCTGTTTATGAAAATAGAAAATAAAATTCATTTATGAGATTTTCCTTTTTTCCTTTTTTTTGAGCATTTCTCCATTATTCTTCTCATAAATTCATTTTTTTCCCTCTCTCACTCAAAAAATCAATTTGGATTTATAATTGGTGATAACTTATGTAACAGGAATTGAATGTGTTATAGTGTATTTCCTTGTACTAGATTCCTTTAAGGAGTGGGGGTTTTCATGTTTGTCTGTGGCACAAAGAGAAGTGAAGAAGGCTAGGCTGAGGGAATTCTAAGATGAGAGAAAACATACCTTGTGATTTGCAGACTAGAATTATTGTTTGTGAATGTCTATGGGCCTACTCAAGGAATAGAAATGTTGAACACTATGATTATTTCCCATGTGTGGAGGGGAGTGACCTTCACATTTTGTGTTAAATTTGACCTATAATAGTGTGCTAAATCCACGAGTTTAATTTTCCCTCAAGGGATCAAGCACTAGCTCGAGGGTGGCTATCTATGAGAAAGGCTACAATATAGTTAACCCTATGGTTGGGCAGAGATTGGTTCACCCTTTTTTGTTTATAGATTGCAAAATATTTTTCTCAAGATAATTTTCTCTTATGTGTGATTATTTATTTTCCCATTTTTTAACAAGTTTATAAATTGTACATACATCCACCCTTAAACAAATTTTTAATTAATGTAGTTTGTTATAATATTTTGTTGTAGTTATTTATATGTATTAAATTTTGTAACAATAATTTTTAAGGAATATAAGCTTCCTCAATTATTCTTTTAAAAGGGCCATGTTGGAATTTCTCCTATAACTTTTCTTTTACGAGGTTCCAAAAGATAAAGATTAGACCATAGGGAGAATCTTATTGATCCTCTAGTCCAATTTTCAGTTCTTAAGTCGCAACATTTGGGAAATATGATCAGTTAAAGTTGGGCTTTATAAATTCATATTTAAACATGTCATGTTGTAATTTATGTTATAGCTTTTATTCTAGGAGTTTCCAGAAGCTAAAACTTGGACAATAGTGAGGGAAAATCCCATTGATCATCTAGTCCAACTTTTAGATCTTAGGTCGTGATATTTTAGGATATATGATAAAAGGAAGTCAAGCTTCCTAAATGCTCTTAAAATCATGCATTAATTATGTCATTTTGGAATTTATTCTTTAGCAATTCTTCTGGCAGGTTCTAAACGCTAAACATGGATCATAATGAACGAAAATCCGACTAATCATATAGTCCAACTTTCATAACTTGCGTCACAATATTTTAGGATATATGATTAGATGAATTTTAGTTTCCTCGACGCTCTTAAACCATGCATAAAGTAGGTAATTTTGGTAGTTATGCTATAAATTTTCATCTAGAAGGCTCCAAAGGCTGAAACCTAGACCATAATGAGAGGAAATCCCTTTGAGCATCTAGTTCAATTTTCAAATCTTGGACTACTATAATTTAGGAGATATTCCCTAAGGAAGTTGGTACATTAATTTGCATGCAAAGTGTTTGAATAAATTTCTAAATGATTTAATGATTCATTGCATACAAACTACTTGGTGAAACACCCCAACGAAAATGCTACTTTGTGATGTGAATAGTATTTTTGTATGTTAACATTTTTGTATCATAATACTATTCTAATTGATATATGCCTATTTGGATGCAAAGCATTTGAAAAAATGTGTTAAAGGTATTTTATTATGATTTTCATACAAACTATTTAATAAAATACCTCAAAAAGAAAAATGAAGAGTTGCATGATTGAGTGACATGTTTCAGTTAGTATGTCACAAGTAGAGTCAGAGCAATGTTTCTATTATGAAACCAACTCACGAAAAGATAGAAAATATAGATGAATGCCTTATAAATAAGCCTCTTCGAGGGGGCAACCTCCTTTACATTACACAAATGAAAAATTCTTAGATGATTCAAATGACAAAACCTCCTTTCTATATATAGAAGTCTACGGGGTCACAATATAACCAAGGCAACCTAACAATAATAATGTAAAGGCACAAAAATAACAATAGATGGATTCTATGCGGTAGAATAATAACAATATGGAGACAATAGGGGAATAATAATAACAGTAAGTGATACAACGACAATAGTATTGGGGTAATCGCTAATATTATAGGGACATAACATGCCTCTATCCTTCAAAAAAGCGTTGTCCTCAATGCTTGAGTAGTTCTGGATGCTTCTATATAAAATTCACATCCTCCCATGTGGAATCTTCAACGCGTAAGTTCTTCCACTTGATGAGATACTCTGAAATTGATCTATTTCGTAACTGTCAAGTTCTTGTTTCTTTGACTGCTTCAGGTTCTAATATGATTTTCCCTTCCTCATCAAGTTCTGGCAATATTGTCTGAATTGGATTCTTGTCACCTATAACCTTCTTTAAGAATGAAACATGGAAAAATGGGTGCAATCGAGAAGCTGCAGGAAGCTCCAATTTTTATGCCATAGTACTTATCTTTTGCAACACCTTGTACAGACCATAATACTTTGGTGATAATTTGTTATCCTTTTTATCTTGCTTTAGGGACATTTGTTTATATGGCTGTAGCCGTAGGAATATCAAATCACCTACACGAAAACTTCTTTTGTTGCGATGTTGATCTATTCGCTGTTTCATTCTATTCTGTGCCAAGGTGAGGTTATCCTTTAAGAGTTGGAGAACATGTTGCCAATGCTCGATGAGATCTTCCACTACTTGAAACTCAGAATGTTCTCTTAAATATGATGTGATTGATCATGGTGGATGATATCCATAAAGTGCCATAAATGGGGTCATTTTTTTTGCAATATGGAAGGAAGTGTTATACCACCATTTAGCCAGAGGAAACCATTTGACCCATTATGTTTATTTATCAGATACAAAGCAACGAATATATCCTTCCAAACATTTGTTTACTATATCATTTTTCCCTTCAGATTGAGGATGATAAGATGAGCTATGAGCTAATTGAGTACCAAGACAAGAAAATAATTTTGTCCAAAAATTTCCAGTGAAAATGGTATCTTTGTCACTTACAATAATCTTTGGGTTTCCATGTAGCTTTTGAATTGTTTCCATAAATGCAGTAGAAAGTATACTTGCTTTAAATGGATGAGATAATGCACAAAAGTGTCCATACTTGGTAATTATGTCCAATACCACCAGGATAACACTCTTTCCTTTGGACTTGGGTAAACCTATGATAAAATCCATTGAAACCTCCTCCCAACGTTGGCTTGGAATGGATAAAGGTTGTAATAGTCCTGGAGTCTTAATTGTTTCAACTTTATTTTGTTGGCAAACCAAACATTCC
>APFE030099545.1:12500-45987 GCA_000404065.3 Pinus taeda | reverse complement strand
TTTTCCGAGTACACATCCGGAACAAACCCCATCTCTGCAAGATACCATAGGAAGACCTGTCACCATATTTTCTTTACATAGATGCTGAAGGGAGCGATAGTTTAAGTGACCAAATCGCTCATGCCAAAGTTTGCTCACTTCATCATTATGAGCAACAAACACTGAGGGAAGATTTGATGACCCAAAGTTGTGAAACTTATACAACCTTGTGGAATCATCAGCAATACCAGTAGCTAGAATCTGTTTAGGATCTCTTAGATCCTTGATTACAACATCATGAGGTGAAAATTCAACAACTTTACCTTCACCTGAATGAGTTATCTGATATACAGATAGAAGGTTGCTGGATAAGGTTGGAACACATAATACATCATTAAACTGACCATTGTTTAGATGAACAGTTCCAGTCCCTACAACATTAAGAGATCTATCATCACCAACATATATATTTTTGGTGTTACAATCATGTAAAGAAGAAAACATGGCTTTGTTTTTGGCCATGTGATAAGAGGCTCCGGAATCAATGAGCCACTCATGAGAATGAGAAGAAGAAGATACATTTAATGCATAACCAGACTGAGATGATTGACAACGACATGCAGAAAGTGCCATTCCTGAAGATGAAGTCGAAGTTGAAGTAGAAGAATGCTCAACATGGATGTTATGTTTCTTCATTGCGGCTTCCAAGGCTTCCATCTTCTTAAAGCATTTAGATTCTAAGTGGCCATCTCGATTACAAAAGTTACAATGTCTATCAGTCTTCTTCCATTTGTTTTTATTGGTCTTATCATTTTGCTGAAATGATATTTCATTTTGAGGCTGAGTTTGCTTAGGACCCTTGTTTGGTTTAGGACCATTCTTTTTAGGATATGACTTCTTAGGATTCTTTAAATTTGGTTGCTGCTGGGCGGCTAACGCTTTCTTGGAAGAGTTTCCAAGATTAAGAAGACCAAGGTGTAAGAGTTTTTCTTGTTCTCTTATTAAAGAATCACAAAAAGAGTCAAAGGAAGGGGCCTTATAGTCTTTTCCTTAACAAATGGAAGCTTCCCTTGTAGAATGGAAGGTGGAAACAAATACAGAGTAGGTTGGTCCCAACTTAGTAAGGATGGAATAATAAGGTTACTATCTTCTTTCTTAACCTTAACACCTTCAAAGAGATATCTAAGGGTCTTGAATTTGGACAAGAAATCTTCAATGCAAGAAAAATTATTAGGATCCAATGTAAGCAACTCATTTTCGAGTTGATGGGGTCTAATTTCATTTTTAATCCCAAAAACTTTAGTGATTTGGTCCAATGCTTCATGAGGAGTATCAAGTTCTGCAATATGGAATCTAAGATCAGGAGAAATAGAAATCCCTATCAAACCACGTGTTTGATCATGTCTATTTTCCCATTTTGCAGCCTTGTCTTCATCTTTTGGTTTCTTCTCTTGGTCCGTGGCTATTCTGTAGAGACCTTTACTTCTGACTAAATCTTCCATGTAGGATATCCATTGGAAGTAGTTAGTGCTGTCAAGAATGACTTGGCATGGACTTTCCATTTAAAAAAAACTGAAGCTGAAGATGCTAAAAGTTAGCGTTCCAATGGATAGATCTCGAAAAATTAGGCTGTTTTAAAAAAAACGGTTCTGAAAAAGGCTTCCGGATAAAGAAGTTATGGCTTTTTGAAAAAAAATTGTTGAGGTTGCCGGCAAAGTGCGCGAATGTGCGGGAATGAGAAAAACGCCCCCACAAAATGGAGATTTGAACCCAAGACCTCTACTCTCTTAAAATAACTTTGAACCAATTGAGCTATACAAAAAATTTGAGAGAGAGAGAGAGAGAGAGAGGGGGGCTTGGGTTGCATGCTTGCCTTGAGAAAGCTCTTTTTTCCTACAAAACAAAAACACAAAACCCAACACGAATATGCAAAGAAAAACGAACCTTACGGCTCGAAGTTAGCTTTAGCCGGAAACTAAATATTTTTCTCAATGTTTCTGATTTTCCAAGATCACACTAAGGTGCAGGGAAAAGAGCATACGCATGAGAGAAAAAAAACTTCCTTTCTGTTTCTGATTTTCCCAGATCGCACAGAGTCGCAGGGCAAAGAGCATACGCAGAAATGAAAGGTATAGATCCGGTAATAAAAAAAGGCTAAATAAACAGAAACCAAAATAACCAGAGAGAAAATAATAGTAAACTGCAGATAAACACTGTATACCTCCAAATCTTAAAAATGACGCAGATAGGGCTACCAGAAACCTTTTCACGTGAAACGAAAGGGTTTCCTCACTGGAACAGATACTCCGAACACAGCAGATAAGTCCTCTCGGCCCGAAAGCAGTCAGAAACAATAGATCTAGGAAACGACAGCCGCATGCAGTTCTACTGGCTTTAGATTTGGATCACCAGTGGACGCGGCCCTCAAAGAGCTCTGATACCATGTAGGAACTTACAGGGTAAGTTCCTCAGAAAGAAAACCAAAAGGACACCGCTCACAACCAGATCTGAAATCAATACACCAGTATTTTTGACGTGGTTAAAACCCTCAAAGAGGGAAACAGTCCATGGCCTGAGCAAACGTGGCCACTTCAGGCAATTTATTAATCAAAGAATGAAAATTTACATAAGCTTTCTCTCATAGACGGATTACCCGAACAATGAACCTCCATGCGCTTTAAATAGAACTCATGGACCAATCGGGTGTCAAGCCACGGATCAAGTGACGGTAATACCGAGGAGAGAGTGAACGGTAGGATGACTACATATCGTGACCGTCGGATTGTAAGTTACAAAATGTACAACTGTAAAGAAACACACCTTACCGAACTCTATACTTAACTCTATACTAGACCAAGTTGAACTTAACTATTTCCTATGTGTCGGAATATCCTAACATCCCCCCTTAACAACACCTTGGGATAGGATTGAAGGATTTACAAATATGACACAATAGGAGAAGGAAGGAGGCACTAGAGCCTATTATTTCCACTTGTATGATAATATAGAGATTGAGGTTTTTCATTGAGGCTTTCCCCAGAGTATTATTTTGTGTTCATGTGTGATTGAGTTCTCATTCTCTGTTATATGTGTTCTATTTGATTTTATTCAAAATTGATTAAGCTTCGGGAAGTTTGTGATCTATAGTGGAAAATTATACAGTTTTAACCGTAGCTGATATGGAAACTGTAACTTGTTACATGTGAATAGTGTGTTAAACAATGAGAGAGGTTACAGTTAGACAAGCTGTAGCAATTAACCACGTGGGGAATAGAACCATCAACAGTAGTTGTCACATGCTGCGGAAAGACCGCGCCAATAGCCGAAAATATCAGCGATCAGCCGTTGGGTGGCAGTTTGTAGTTAGACTGTGGCTATTCACATGGAAATCGCTCAACTTCCACGCCGTTTATTGACTGTCAGTGGGATATGTTTATCCAAAGTTTTATTTTGGGCTTGTATTTGTTGTTTTTGGTTTGGAAGTAATTTAACCACCATGTGATTAGGCCTAAGGTGTCCCTAATGGATTAGACCGAAACCTAAAATGGTTAATGCATAAACGAAATGCTATGTTTAGCCATGGGAGACTAAAACAAAATCCGAAACCCTACAAATTCACCGTTTTTGTTCATGAAGAAGGCATTAGTGGTTTTGAAGTTTTGTGTGTAGATTCTGGAGGTTATAGACAATTTTGTTTTGAGTGTAACAGGAGCATCGGGAGTTAGAATTGGGAACCGTGATAGGTGTTGGAAAGTTGTTTTAGAGAGTTTTTTTATCGCAGTGACTAAAAATGCCTACGTGGAAAAAAAAATTGGTTAATTTTCTGTGTAATCTACCCCATTTTCCCCAATCCTAATAAAGTGGTTGCCCATCTTGAAATCGGACCCAAAAATGTAGTCCATTAGGGACGAACTCCGTAATCAATCTTACTGTTTGGTATCACTGTGTTTTTTATGCTTTTTAGTTATGTTTGCATCTTTCTTATGTTTCAATTATGTCGTCAATTCATTTATTTTCAAGTGGTTCTCACAGTTAAAGCACTTTAAGTTAACATTTAGCTCACTAATAGCCATAATAATTTCTACTTCAGTTTAATGTATGATCATTTCAGATCACTTAGATAGTTGATCGTGAATTTAATTCTATGCAATGCTCTTCAGTGATTGAATTTCAATAAATTGAATTTCTACCAATGAAATGAATGAAATGGATACCGTTTCTAGAATTTTAATTAATAAGCATATATATATATTAATTAATAAACCTATCCACATATCGTTGCTCACAGTGTTGCAAGTACCATTTCAAGGATATATGACCAAGCATGTAGAAATAAGATTATTTAATTAATAAGCATATATATTTTAATCAATAAACATATCCACATATCGATATGTTGGTCACAATGTTGCAAGTATCATTTCACGGGTATATGACCAACCGTCCAGAAATAATCTTATCTAAAATATTAGAAAAATATTGCCAAAACAGAAACTTCTATTTAAAAACATCAAAAAATATTTGAAACATTTGCAACTCTAAAATTTTAGATAAAAAATATAAAAAAAGAAAATTTTAGATAAAAAGATAAAAAAAAAGGTTGAAATTAATCTCTTACATAATTATTTCACATTTTTTTTTAAAATAAAATCAACATGTTGCAAAGTTGCAACTACTTGAACCAGGGGAACGAAGTCCATGCTCAGTAAAGTTATCAATTATTGAATGTAATTTACTTCTCACGTCTTCCTTGCAATAGCAGAGGTCAAGAATCTATAGATATATTATGATATGATTCTATCATTGCTGCTGATGGACAAATTCAACTGCTTACTTTGAGACTGGTACTCTACCCTATGATTTTATGATTGCTGCGGATGAGACAATTTCAACTGCTTACTGGGGACTTGATTACGACGTCTTAAATGCAAGAGGATGATAAAGGATTTTTACATTTCAATTTAATAATTTTAAAAATTAAATTAGAAATAAATACTACTCTTTGACCTTTACGTTTTAAATCTTAGAATTTGCAAACTTTTTTGAAAGCGTTAGATGAGATATTGAAGTGCTAAAATGGGAACACATGGAAACCATAAAAGGAAACTTTGTAGCCATTCCACGTCCTTGAGGTGTCTCTCGCATTGCTCATTAAAACTACATATTTCGTCAAAAATTACAAATAACACAAGTCTATGAGAGAAGAAGGGTTGGTTAAAATGATTCTAAACGCTCTAGTGTCCATTTAAAAATTGAAAATGATTCTAAACGCTCTCTAGAATGTATACATGTGTGTTGCATGCAAATGCTTGCAGTTTTTTTAAATTAAATTTGTAGCTCGTTCACAGAAAATTTGATGAAAAGAAAGGAAAATTAAATATAATAATCAACATAAGTTAAATGTAGAAAAATAAAATTTGGGTGTACGCACGATAACTTGCACGCAATCCACGTATCTCCTCTCCACACTAAATGTTTAGTGTTTTGAATCATTGGTGCTGAAGATTTAATGAATATTTAGAGGTCTAATGGTTTGGTGGTTTTTGAATCCTTAGTGTTAGAGATTTAATGAATATTTGAAGATTGGTGCTGAAGATTTAATGAATTTTTAGAGGTCTAATGGTTTGGTCGTTTTTGAATCCTTAGGGTTGGAGATTTAATGAATATTTGAAGATCTAATAGTTTTGTGATGGTGTAGATGGAGGACAAATGAATGTTTTACTCTTGTAAACATTTGAATTGATCTTTTTTTGAAGCAACATTAGATAAGGTGAAACATAGTACCTTTTTGTAGTAGAAAGAATTGACGGTCTTTGAAGCAACATCAGATAAGGTTAGACAAAGTACTTTCTTGTAATAGGAAATGAAGGTATCCAACGATTTTTTCTTTTGGAAAAAATGAAATGAAGGTATCAACACAGTGTCGACCTAGTTGGAAGTCTCAAGCTAAAGCCCATAAATGCTCGTCAAATAATTCGGGAAGTAGGTTGTCAATGCTCTCTAAGGTATACCATTTGAGCTAGAAGCCCTATTCCTGAAGTAGGTTGTCAATTCTCTATAAGGTATGCCATTTGACTGATTCTGGCATTTATGTACATTGAATAGGGCTCTCAAACTCCACAGTGTTTTTATTGAGTCAAAATTTCTATTCATTCATAAAAATCCAATCATCAGAAAAAGGGGTAAAATGTAATAAATGGCCCAGAAATGGCCTTTTAAGAGGAGGTTTTCTTATCACCTCTCTTGCACAAACTATAATTGGCAGCTTTGACAGAAGCATTACTACTTGATGTGTTGCTGATGGTGTTGGGGGAGGTGGTGATAGGTAAGTTTCAGGATTCACCTCACTAACCCAAGACCTTAATTGTTAAGGTGATGACCTTTGCTGACCAGTCTATTTGATAGTAAAAGATCGCCTCTAGAAGTTCTTTTGGGTTCCAATGTCAGAAGTTGAAATGGAACTACAATCTTTATGCGTGATTCCAGGTATGTTTGAAAAAAAAATAGTTATTTATATAACATTAATGTTGGTTGTATTTTAGTTTGTTATGTACAACAATGTATTCGAGTTGTTTTACTTTAGTTTGAAACATCATATGATGTTGTCGTTTTAAATATTTATATTTGAGTATGCTTTGTACAACATCAATATGCTATGTACAAAAACATATTCAAGCTCGACAAGTAAAATGCTTGAACATCATATCGGTGTGTTGGCACTTAAATATTTATATTTGAGCTTTTAGATAAATTTTAGTGTAGTGTTAGTTTTATTTTGTTTTAATATTTTCTACTAATTTGTGGATTATGCATCCATTAAGAACTTCAATTGTATGGTGTAGTTAGGATATTTTTATGAGTTTTAAATTGTATGGAGTAGTTAAGATTTTATGGGTTTTGGGTGTAGGATTTTATTGTTTGGTATTGAGGTGCTTTGTTTCTAATCTCAGCTCTTTAAGAGTTTAAAAAAATTAAAATGTTGTGTTTACTGTGAGCTCATAAATGAAAACTGACTATGTAGGAAATGATGACAAAGATGAAAAAGTTGTGTAGGAAATGATGAAAAATATGACAAAGAGTGAATGCATAATGAAAATTTACTGTGCAAGAAATGATGCAAAAGTGTTTCTTACATGTTGCTCCATTGTTCTTATTCTTCTCTTTGTTCCTAATCGGCCACACATAAATGCAAAGTAATTTTTGTTTATATTTTCCTACTCCATGGGATTGACCTCAAGTTTTTCACATAGGCTTGACCTCAAGTTTCATAGGAAAGCGAAGGACTTGTGTAATTTGCGTACAAGACACAGTCCTAGTGCATATAGTGCAATCAAAGATGAACAAAGTTGAGAGAATATTAGCTTCGCGGTTTTGCAGTCTCACGTTTTGAACAAAGTTTGTTTAAAACATGGGATAAACAAAACTTCAAATAGGGGATAAGCAGGGGATTGACAATTGTGGGAAGCTTGTACAGATGACTAACATGCTTATAGCTCGTGACACGACAACGTTTAGGTTAGGAGATGATTCTACAAAAAAAACAAATATAATGCATAATATAATAAACATTAGGCGATGTTCTATTAAAGCCACAGTTAACATGTATATCTGCATATTTCCCTGAATAAGCAACATAACATTTAATACTGGGGAGCTAATGTTAGCATTAGTTTGCAGTGGGTAACTATCAATCAAATATATAATATACTATCCATGCTTTTGGCCCACTGCATCATTGGTCATCGAGAATTAATTCATAAATCGCATTGGTTGATAAAATTTGAGTGCTTAAAAACTTAGGTTACAAACTTAGGTTACCTACATCTAGAACTAATGCTAATGTCACATTTCCATTACTATAGTCCCGGTAGTACTTGCGGAAGGGACTAATAAGAGAATCCATAAGTCTTAATTCAATTACATAAGAATCGAAAACACGTGTTCTATTTTTAGACCCTCCATTTCATTGAATGCCCATCTTCAAGAAATTTCCATGATGAGGAATCCAGTTTAAAATCCCATTAATTAATCTTTAAACAAAAAGACAAATTCGTTTTAGTAATCTCATTTAAACATAAAATATAGAATCAACGTTGGAACGTCAAACGTCAGCGTAAACTCTTTTTCGAATATGAGCATTGACAATTAACAATAATGTTCAGTAAACCCCGACTTGTTAGAGACTATAACATGCGTTTCGTGGTTAAATTTTGTTGACCTTTAATTATTTTAGCAAAATTTCGTAATTTTAATTGAAGTTTTAGAAAAATTTTGAATATTTTTAATTTTCTCTAAATTGAAAAATATTTTTTTAATTCTTGGAAATCTTATTTTTAATTTTTCATTGGATGAGCATGCCTTAATATGACATAATTCCATAATTCCTCTAGTGGAGGGTGATTTTTTTGGTATTCCTCTGAAATCATTAAAAAAAAGGGCTAATATTTTGAGTGATCATTTTGTGGGTGACATTAACATAATACTCTAAGTAATTCCTTTACGTAAGTGAGTGGGGAAGGGGTGATTGATGAGTTCTCTCACATTGACACTGTTAGTGGTCTTCTTAATGAGGTCAAAACTGATGGGGTTATATAAAGTTGATACATTGTGCAAAGTGTGGAGACACTATTAGTGGTCTACCTAATGATGTCAAAACTGATGGGGTTGCATAAAGTTGATAGAATGTGTAGAGTGTGGAGGTGTGGAGGAAGAAACTAGGGGGTGGGGTGGAGAGTAGGTCCATAACATTGATACATTATGCAGTAGAATTAACATTGATACATTGTTCAGAGTGCAGAGGAAACACAATGAAAGCTTCCACGACTCCTTTGTACTTCTCATAGAGGAGCATCCAGCCCAAGAAAAACTCATTGTATTTTAGTAGACATAGGGGTATTGTGTTTTCAAGGAAGTTGGTTTCCTAAGAGTGAATTAAATGTAATTATTAATGTCTTGAGTGATTTTAATGACAGAAGCTAGAGTAGGGAATTAATTGAATATTGTGAGGCATGTTTGTAAATGTTCTTGAATATAGGAGAGCATGAGAGATTTAGGATAGTTGAGAGATTGAGGGATCTGAGAATTGATTGTAAATCTTAGATTAGGAGTGAGTTCATGAATTTATGGATTAGAGAGCAGTTTTAGGAACAAGGAAGAGATTTAGGAATTTTGTTAATGTATTTATGGATCTAAACTAGAAATTGGTTTTAGAATCCTTTGTATAAATGTAAGCCAGAAAGGCAAAGTTAGAGGTTAGAGAGAGTTAGATAATTAGCTGGTTAAGTTAGTTAGAGTGAGATTTAAGCCTACTTGCATATTGTAAATAGAGGCCATTGTAATTAGAATATCAGGCCAAAGAGATAGAGTCTCGATATGTAATCATTGTTATATGTTTATATATATACATGGATTGATTCGAACCTGCATAAATGTGTGTTTCAAATATAGAATGATGAATTATGTGTTATAAGATATTGGCATAATATAAATATATGTAGGCAGGTTGAGGTGAATACACAGAGGTGTGTAAAGGGCCGTAGGACCCAACTGGAAGACCAAGTGATGTTATGCAATGATTGTGATACAAAAATCACAGAGATAAGCTCAAGCGGGAATGGATTGAGAAGCAGAAGAACGAAAGGTGAAACCATTAGAAAACCCAGAAACCACAGAAACCTTGAACAAGTGGCGTAAAATCTAAGTAAAGAATAAGAGTGGAGGAGTGAAGTATCGACGCACAGTAATCGTTGGATCTAGAAGATCAATGGTCAATATTACATCACATCGGAAAAATCCTTATGGATTGATTGGAATCGGGCTTCGGATAGTTGTGATGAGTGATTGCCAATTGATTGTGGACCTTTGGATCAGAACTAGATCAATGGTCATGACCTAATCGCAAATCGGATATCGGAGAGGTCAAGGGACAGCGACAATAAAATTTGTGACAACGATGTGGGCGATATGCCAATAGCAGTAAAGCGCTAATCAGCGATCGGAAGTATCACTGATCGGGCTTCGAAGATTGGAGGAGAATGCAATAGGTGAAGTAGGCAGACCCAATATCATTATAAGTTCTGTTTAATAATATTTGAGATCCAATATTGTGTTATCACACATCAAATGCGATTGCGATTAGTGATAAAGGGAGCATCGAAAATTGTGCAGAGGTTGTATAAAAGGTGGAAAAGGTATGTTTTATGCCTATTTACTTTTTAAATAGTTTATAAAGGAAAACGTCACCGATGAAAGGTTTTATGGGTCAAATATATATATAACCAAAGGATAAAGAAGGGAAGGCTATATGTATGTGAATAAAGGGTTAGCAAAGGTTTATAAGGGTTAATAAGTCCTCATAGGAAGGATTTAATGAAAGGCTTGAAGTAAAGTTGTATATGAAGGTCAAGGTGTGATTAAAGTCCCAATACATGCATATTGAATGAAGGGTTAGACTATCTTTGGTTTTAATAAAGTAGTCTGCATAGAGATTTATTATAGTGGGCCTTAAACCTTAATATTGAATATTTGACTCAATAGAGAGTTAAAATTTCTAGGACAAGCAACAATATGCATAATCCACGCAAAATGTGGGTAAAGCAGGGGTAACCCTGCATCAACTTCACCAAAAAATATTTATTTCTGATTACATTATCTGTGCAAAATGTTGTTGCATGATTTAGTATGCAGAACCAATCAGTTTTTTTTTTTGTTTTATAAGGATACCCATGCATAAAATTTATTTAAAATAAAGTCAAAAGTGTATTCATCTGATAATGTTACTGATACAAACACTTTAAAAATTTATTCCTAGAAAATGACAAATACGTGGGAGAAGACACAGTTGTCATGATTCCACTTCAATCAAAATCATTATAAAAGATTCATTCCAAAATTTGATGTTAATAAGCACAACCAATGGATAGATTTGAATCTTGACTTTGAGTGCAATTTCAATTGTTGTTTTTCTTGACACTATTTATGTGTAGTGAAATGTCTCTTCTCGTGCAAAGATTTGGTTGGTTCGAGCCTAGGTTTGTTATGTGGAAGTGTGAAGGTGTGAGAGTGCAAAAGTTTGTGTTCCTTTCTCTGCACATGCATCCTCCTAGAGACCCTTTGTCCCATTCTTTCTCCCACTAATGGTGGTTTCCGTCAAACAATTAAAGAGGTGTCACGTTCTCTGAAAATCATGCATAATTGTTCACCATTATTAAAAGATAAGTTCAAGAAAAACATATGTTTTGCAAACTTTGTCTTTGACTATAAAATTCGGAGTGCAGAAAAAGAATGATGAAACCTTCCTTCGCACCTCCTCAATCCACCTAGAAATTCTTATTTTTGATTATACTATCTATGAAAAAGTGTAAACAACATTCCAATATTAAATATATGAAGGTAAACTGATTTTTTTGTTTTATAATGACACCCCTGCATAAAATGTATTTAAAATAAAGTCAAAAGTGTATTTATTTGATAATGTTACCAGTGAAAACACCTTAAAAAATTAATCCCAACGAATGAAAAATATTGTGGGAGAAGACATAGCTGTCATGATTCCACTTCAACCAAAATAATCATAAAATCTTCCTTCCAAAATTTCCATAATTTATTGTTAAGACAAATAACCAATGGATAGATTTGAACTTGGAGATTTGAATCTTGACTTTGAGAGCAATTGCAATTACTATTTGTCTCGGTGTTATTTACGTGCAGCAAAATGGCTCTACCTATCTACATTTATACATAAGCATTCAACATCTTTGATGGAGATGTGCAACCTTAAGTGCAAACATCTAAACAAATAGGTAGTCTAATTCCAAGGGACCAACACCATGCTTGCAAAACAAATAGAAATATTATGACTAATAATTGCCCCAAAATTGAAAGCTGACACCGATAGGATTTCTAAATTGGAAAAACCTGTATGAACATAAAAATTATTTAGAAGTACAATTTCTTTTTTATAATATGTTTTTATACATAAAATTCAATACATTTGATACATATGATAAATACATTAAACAAAAGCCATAATGTTCACCATGGAGAAAAAATATAAGGACAAAGATTTTTCCCTTTAAAAACATTGAATTTTGCTGGACAAACTTGCCTTTAAACTTGTATTAGTGGAGGCTTGACACCATATTCTTACCTTTCAATTACTCAATATAGACTAACAATAATGACACCAGATTCTAAAACAACATTTAGAACAATTGAAATATTTTTGTGAACACTTGAATGGTTCAATCAGGATTAAATGACAAAATATAATTCATTTGTTATTGAATTATTCAAGTATTTTACATAATTAAATAGGACTTTAATGAAATTTTTATACATGCTAGCAACATCATGTCAACTTTAATCTCGAGATATAGGGAATCTAGGTTTTTCTTGATAACATTAAATGAATTCCAAATCCATTTTGAAAAAGTATAAAACAAATATTAGCCTCATAAAATATGCTTCACCATCTCCAATTTTCAACAAATACTAAAAAATCCAATAATCGACACGTTTCGAACCAACCAATGTGGTTCATCGCCATGACAAGATGAAGAATCAAATCAAAACAACAAGTTAAATAGATAAACAAATCACTCTAACAAATAGAAAAAAATAGCTACTTTTGATTAGAAGAAACAACTACTTTTCACTGGACCAAAATTAGGGAAAAAATATTTACTTTAAATATAAATAAATAGTAATATATATATATAATATATATATATATATATATATATATATATATATATATATATATATACAAATTTTTATATCATATATATATTATATTTATCTCTAATGAAAGAATTATACCCGATTTATAATTTGAGGGACAAACCATTTTCATTTCATATTAAAAAGGTAACTAAGTAAAATACATGTATACATATACCAATATTATTATTGGAACTATGATGAGATTAATTACCCAATTTGTACTGGGAGATTTAGGATAATTTGTTAGGATCAAAAATACAAATAGTAAAAAGAAGATGAGAAATCATATTAATTACAAAGAAAAATAAATTATCAAAGGCATGGATGAATATAAATAAATTAAATTAAATAACAAAAAGATAAAGGGAAACAACAAATAAATAGAAAAGGGAACAAAGAGGAAGCAACAAACCCTTGTAGGGAATCATAAGAGACCAATTTTGAGGAAATTAAAACATTAAATGAGTCAAGGGAGTAAAATTAAAACTTAAAATAAGAAATAAATAGATAAAATAAATGGAATTAAGAAAGGAAAAAAGTGGGGCTAAGAAGAAAGGGTAGGGATCTAACAACTGCTAATTTTCTAGCCGTCATCCATATTAAGATTATTAGGCCTCCTTTCAATTTCTATGACCTCCCTAAACTTACGATGAAGAAAAGGAGAAATCCGTGAAATAACCGAGCCTCCTCAATGCATATATGGTGTTTTTTCTTCTCTGCATGGTCCACCAAAGTTGAAGAGTGGGTCCACCCATGCTTGATGGTAGTTGCGTTCACATGAATCCTTTGATTAATAGAGTGCCGAGTTTCACCGAAATAGGGGGTCCCACAAGAACATGGGATGACATAAAAACTTTTCATATCCTTGGGGTCCATTGGGTCTTTTAGAGATATCAAGGAGCTATGAATTGGGTAATTAATCTCATCATAGTTCCAATAATAATATTAGTATATGTATACATGTCTTTTATTTTGTTACCTTTTTAAATTAAAAAGAAAATGATTTGTCCCTCAAATTATAAATCAGGTATAATTCTTTTGTTAGATATAAAAATTTATATTAATATTAATATTTTTAGTTATTTATTTAAATTTAAAGTAAATATTTTTCCCCTAATTTTTGGTCCAATCAAAATTAGCCATTCTATGCTAGTCGTTGGAGTGATTTGTCTCTCTATTTAACTTGTTTCCTTTATCTAATTCTTCATCTTGTCCCGACAATGAACCACATTGGTTGGTTTGACATGCATTGAAAAAACAATTTTGATGTGATTATTGCCACAAACATGTCTCAAAAACTTGATATGGATCACAAAAGCCTAAATTCAATCACTATAAAATCCATTTGACAAACCAATTAAGTAGGATCTTGTTGAATGTTAGGATTAATGGAGGATCAATTAGCTGATAAAATGTTATGGATCGATGAACTAGTGAAAATTGAAATTCAAAGTGAATGTGGGTAATTGAAACGGAATGGTAACCTACAATAAGACATGAATACTAGAAGGGAGGGACAAGTTGTACTAATCCAGTGGGAAAAACTAAATATATGGTTTGAAAATGAATATTGTTGATATTCTCATGGTTTAAACTTGATGCACTAGAACACCAGGAAAAAGAATAGGGTAGGCATCTCACAAGTACAATTATATATACATTTAATTACAATGACCATGTCTAATTTTAGTCACTCGAAAGAATTCAATTGCAACAGTAGGGAAGTTCAAATACATTCGCTACAAATTTACAATAACCACTTGTAAGCAAGAATTTTGAGTCATATATCATAAAATCTGTCATTATGAATAGGGAAATAGGCACAACACTTTCAAACTTTCAGGATATGGGGAAGCAATATATACAAACATGGAAACATATAATATAGTTTAGCATATAAAGGCTAAGAGGTTAACTCATCTAGTTGTCATCAAAGAGTGTCAAATTTTTGTTACAACCATTTAGATTAATTTTGTATTGCAACATCACAACAACGAATTGAATATCTTCATTTTTGTACTTGCCTTTTATATTTGAAAAGAAAAAAAATAACATATACTTCATCTTCTAATTGGATTTCCCCACATCAAATTTTCTACTTATTTATATAAATGATGTGTTCATCTCATTATTTCTTCTATTTATGTTTCAAATATTTACATTAAATAATTAACTTCCCACCAATTTACAAATCATTCTAACTTTCGTAGAAAAAAACACTTATTCTTCATTCTCGAAAACAAAAATACATTGTCTTATTAAAAAAGCTGAAGTGTTATCAATACAAAAAACATGATAATTGTTGCAAGACACATTTCTCCTTTTGAAAGGTCATTTCATCATTAAAAATGTAAAAAAAAAATTATAGTTTGAGAAAAGTATGCTGATTTTATCATAAAGAGGTGTTATTTTTTCCTTAAATTTTGAGAAAAGCATGCATTGAAATAGTTTACTCCTGGATTTCATAGTCAATTGCTCCTCTGAGATTTTCTGAGATTGGTGATGCAGGAGCATCCAGCTCACAGTGACGATGTAGAAAGACTCCAACCAGGTTCACAAGTGGGAAACTGAATTGTTAAATTCTGCTGAAGATAATTTTTCTTTTTACTTTATTTTACAAGTCACCAACAGTTAGATGGTTTACTTTTCCAATTAGGATTACTGTTAGTTTCATTATCGATTTAAGGGTAGTTTCTGTAATTAGGAAAAATAACTCTTAACTGTTCTATGAGTCTTGAAATGTTCAAACAATTATGGTTACGAATAGGAACAAAAGTATGTAGCTGCCTTCGTAACAGAAGGATAACAAACTACAAGCATTAACTGAAACAGAGGCTATAAAAGCAAAACATACATGTAAAGAAAAAGTTTTTAAGTTAAGTAGAGAACAAGTTGTGTAATTGAATAACAAATTTATCAATCATTCAAGAGTACTTGAAAAGTACTGTCCATCTATCTTATTGCCTAAATTATTGATTGATCTCTCATATTTACTTAACAGAACTTTACATTACTTTAAACTAAACATAGTATCATGGCTGTTGTACGAATATGAACTGTAGTTGAAATCATTACCAAACAAGCACACGGAGATATAGTTGAAGAAGAATGGTTACGCACAGTTAATCGAGACCAGCATACAAGTAAAGAGTCCAGTAAACAAATTAAAGGCCAACAACGTAACAAAGTCACAAGCGAAGAGCTACAGGTACCAAATAATACATTTGTTTTCCCTTCATAAAAACGATTTGTATTTATATTGTCCAGAAATAATATTTCATAATCAGAACCAAAAGGGCCGAAGTCCCTTATGCATTACAAAGACTGCTACAGTCGCGGCAAGGTCAAAACTTGCTCAGAAAACCACAAACAAACATTCAAACGTAAAACCCTCGTTAGGGTTTGAACACAGGTTCGAGATAAGGATTTGTTGAAGCCGCGTTCCAACACAAGGAACTCACCCCAGAATGACAACGGCGGATATAAACCACACCAGAATCAAACAGTAAACCAACAAACGAGTCGTATTCAGAACAGAGACCGCTAGACAGCAGGACAATATAGGTTACAGGCCTACCCATTTTCGCGCTACCAAACATATTTGAATACAGTGACGTGCGCCATCCAGGCCACGAGAGTAGACTTGCAAAAGGACAAGCAAAAGTGAGCTTACAACTTCACAAAACCTGAGGGGACGAAACCCTCGAAAGAAATTAAACCAACATTACAGAAATCTAAAGAAGTGAAAGAGGAGAAACCCTCACCTGGAGAATGCGTGAGGAGAAACCATACTGTCAAACCAGGGAACGCCGCCGGAAACTGGAGACCAGAGGAGAAGCTTGGGGTTAGACCCAGCACGAGGAGAACACAGACATTGAATCAAAGAAGGACTATTTACCTGTAGCCGAGATTGAACGAGTTTTTCCATTGATCATGTACGCTCAGCCACGGACAGCACAGTGTTACCAGAAAATTCATAAACCCAGGAAACCCTACCAAACCAGATTCGGAAGCAAAGGACCAGAAGACCAACAGTATGTGCAGGGACGGGTAACAAAAACCAAATACCAGAGTTGAGCCAAATTAAATTCGAAAACCAGACATTTTATAAGCAACCATTCGTTACAGTAATCACTACCAGCATGCAGAGCTCGATTCCCTAAAGTAAGACAGAGTAACACAGCAGAAGAATCACTCACCAGAGATTAGACGCAGAAGTTGAGCAAGAAGGCCACAGAGCCGAACAATTTTGTTGCAAACAGGCGGACAAACAAACAAATGCGCAGAGAAAGCCTCAACCCATAGCCAGAGCAAGCTCAAGTACAACCAACAGCCATGAAATCGTAATCTAGAGCCAACAGAAACAGGATACAACACCCTCACCATTCTACCATCCGCAGAGCTCGAAACCCTCAGAACCAACAGCAACAATGGAAAAGAACAATCGAGAAATCGCATAAGGTTAGGGTTCACATCGTTTCCAAGGCAGAAGGACTGCCGCATTTACAACCTCAGTAAATGCACAGCTACCAACAACAGAACACGGGAAATACAATCGCCACGTAAACATCCAAGTGTAACCTTAAAAGTGCAAAGGGTTACGCCAAGTGGGCTGGGCCCCATCAATTGGTAGGATAAAGCCTCACCCAAATTAACTCGTCTAGACCTCATGGATTCATCAACACAAATTGTCATGATTCTCAACACAAATTGTTAATGAAAACAAATTTAAACCATATTCATTAATTGACTCTCCAATGGGGAGAGATATAGGAGAGATATATGGCAAGCCATGATTTTATAAGAACATGTGCATCATTTGAATACATCGGTAAACACAATTTTTTTTATGCCATTATTGTAACATAAAAAACAATACTCCATTGAATTTGTTGGCAGCGTATTTTGTTAGTTTTACTCGTTTCACATTTTTTAAGAATAGTAATTAATTCATTAAATAGAAATGGAGCATTAATAACTAGTTATGTGTCTTCACACACAAGTTACTTGTTACAATATTGATTTGGATATGTAAATTCTGATTTTATAAATTTTGTTTCTACCTCCAAACCAAAAAAGAGAGACGTCATGGGTCTACAACAACAACTAACTATAATTGTACTCCCCTATGTGATTTCCTACAATAAGAATGACCAACACACACTTCATCTTTAGATGAACACTAAGTTGTACTCCCCTATGTGATTTCCTACAATAAGAATGACCAACACACACTTCATCTTTAGATGAACACTAAGTTTTAATTTGTGTAAAGTGAAAAAAAATTACAAGGGATTCATAACATCACACTTGGTTCCACCTCCTCATTCTACATATTTTATGTTTGGTCTTTGAATCAAATCTGCAAGCTACCATCATATGACCTACTTGGTACTGTATCAAAAACAATGTAAAGAGAAATATAGGATACGATATCTAAATAAAATATTGGAATTCTTTTTTCATTGATTAGTATAAGTAATTAAAAAACACAGCATCATAATCACGTCGAGGAAAAATAACCGTCCCGCTAAACAAACGATTACGGTATAAAATTTAATATAAATAGAGGAGACCCTTGGGTTGTCATCACCCGATGACTGGAGATACCAATTGTTTATGAGAATTGTCGATGTGTTTAATATGAAAGAGTCAAATCCATGCAGCAACTTAAACCTCTGAAATAGGCATATAAATGATCATGTTAGGAATTCTAATGTCACTGGAAGGACTTTCTCGTACAACTTGAGGAAGTTTGGTGAATGCCATCAATTGTCTATCCACTCTAACTAATAAATATATTATGTTAGAATATAGCTGGGGATTATTTTCGCTTTCTATCATAGGGTTGAGAAATAAGATGGACTTTTAGGGTTGCTATGGAAAATTAAAAGTGAGTCCAACGTAACATATCTTTATGAAAGAAATTAGAATGGATTGGTGGAATGTTGTTGGTACCATTTTCTCTTCCAATATATTCGCATCTCTTCTGGAAGATTTCCCCTTGTCTAGGTCTGGGATGCCAGCATTAGCCTCTTTTCTAGAATCAAAATGTTCATTCAACAGTTCCTCCGAGAAAATGTCGTTCACATTTTCAAGATCTATGTTCTTCTTGACTTCTTCTCGAACAAGGTTAATTGCATTTCTATTGAATGCAGATGTCATCTCCATTGGTAATCCCATGGTAATCCCACGGGCATTGAATTGTCAAAGGTTGTGCTCTACAACCATTATGTTTCTCTCATCCTTTCCCCTGTCCCCAAATGTTTTATTGGGTGTCGTCATGTCCGGAAAATCCACATGTCCCATGGTAGATATGAAATCTTCCAAATTCAACTTTCTTAGATTCATCTAGCACAAACTTCTAGATACTTGTGTTGTTGAATTATCAAATACTTGAAATCAAAATAAGCCTCTAAACTAGAGAATACTGCAGACCAAAATCAATCCTCCTATCGAATAATAGAGAGAAATATTTGTATGTATGTGATGTTATGTTTTATGTTAATATTTCAAACATAGTATTGTTTTGCCCTGCACAATGATAAGACAGGTAGTTCCAATCAATTATGACTCCCAGGGGCTTATAGAAGCAACCCGCAAAGGAGATTTCAAGTGCGTGATTGATTTCTTGGTTAATCCTCTTGTGGGTGCAAACTATATTGGTATTATTAACTTGCGGGTGAAGTGCTCAGATATCATTTAACATGAGGAAGCACCAGATGAAGTTCAAATTGAGTATGAAGAGTTTAAAACTAATGTTACAACTCTAACTGTATCTTCCCAAGTGAGGAATATGGACATTATACATAGAATTCTAGCAAGTTAGAATCTTTTCATGAATCATTTTGAATATTTCATAAGCTTTTCTAGTTTAAAGGATTTGATCCAATCTAAATTTTTCTAGATTTTAGAATAGTAGAGTAGGCTAACAATTTTTGTTTAGTTGTATGTGCCATAAAATGGTAGATGACACATGGATTCAAGTTGGATGGTTGATTTTTCCTAGTTTTATTATTGTAGCCTAGGATTATCAAGTAGAAAATTTGGGTTTTGTTTGATTATATGAAACAAAATGTAAATGGTTGTCATCCACACAAATGAAAAATCAGTGGATGTTGGATTCAAGTTTTAATATATGATTATATTTCTTTGTTTTTTGTAAGTGCTTCAAGAAACATGCCCATGCTAATAGTTACCTTAACATGTATCCAGTAGATTGTATATAACAAACATTAGAGTTTAATTAACCAATGTAAGTTTCAAGGAAATATTCATCGTACCATCAAGATTTGAGCTTATTTCCTTGAATTCCCTTGCAATGGAAATTTCTTGTGGGAAGGAACTTTAAAAATTTTAATCTTTTATTTCCATTCGTGAGGTTGATTCTCTACCTAGTTTGATCCAATTTAGCTCCAGCTACAAGTTGGGTGTTTCAGTATGGATTTCTTGTGAGAATTTTATCTTCAACAGGAAATTGGGAATTATGTTTGAATTTCCTTTAAGAATTATTTGTGGGAAACTCTGCTCGAAGAGTTGTATTTTGGGGAAAATAATTTGGTGATGGGAAATTTGAAGAGACATAAGTGTGATTTTTGTTGATGTGAAGCCGCATTGCACTCTGAAACTGATTCTCCAAATCTGTGTTACAAATACAATGCTAATGTCCACGGTGTTAATTTCTTGGTGGCAAGACATGTTAGGGTAGTTTTATGCTCTAGAAGTTATAAATACACTAAAAGAAATGAGTCTGAGCCCAAATGAAGATTAGTCCTTTTACTATGCATGTTGCAAGTTAGAAGACATTAAATAGACCTCACTTTGTAATTATGTTACAAAATTGTCACAAGACATTAAATAAACCTCACTTTGTAATTATGTTAGAAAATTTTACAGGGGAAAGAGGAGAGTGGTTAGCTTCATAAATCAGTTGTGGAAGTCAAATCTCGAGTTGCAGCAAGAAAATCACAACTAGACAAAGGCTTAAACAACAAAGAAATTTAACTGGTAGAAATCAGAGTAAAAAAAAATGGTTGCAGTAAAGATAGTTATGAAAGTTTAAAACCATATCGGAACAAACCATACTTTATATTATGATATAAAACATATAAAAATACATTTGCTTGGTAGATGGAGGTTGCAAATCCAAGTAAAACAAAATATCTTACTGTGATTTATGCTTCACCAAGGGCTATGGACTAACTCTTTATAAAACTCCATAAGAACTTGTTTTCACACACCCAACAACATTTTCTCCACATTTTTCTCCTCTCTACCTCTCAAAATTACACACTTAACTTTCTACCCACTCGTGCAAATGACTTTTACTTTCATATTTATCAAAACATATAACTTTGACTCATTAACGCATGAGATAGAAAATATTAAAGACATGGGATGGGCAATTATACAAAATGGATGATTTTCTGAACTTGCAGAGGTTGTGGACTACAATTAAGAGTTGCGTAGTAAATGCTTACCCATACATATTTACCAACTCTTCACTAATTTCTTTAACTATCTCATGTGTTGCAGAGTGGTCAGCTTGTACTTCTGCTCAAAACTTCATTCTGTAAACAAAATCGTAACCTGTAGTTGAGGTGTAACATACATATGGTTGTTTCAAGTCTAATTAATGTGAAGGTTGGGATTAATATTTCCAACACTCCCCCTTAATCACAACTTCTTCCATTAACAATTCCAGAACAATATATGCGATAAACAAAATTTTCACATGCCAATGGCTTTGTGAACATATCAACAAATTGTTCTTGTGACCTACGGTGGTGCAACACAATTTCACCATTGTTAATAAACTCTCTAATAAAATCATATTTAGTGTCAATGTGCTTGGTCCTCTTGTGAAAAACATAATTATTTGATAATTCAATTACGAAAGTGTTGTCATAGAAAATAGTTGTTGTTCCCTCTTGGTCATGGAAAATATTCCTCAAAATCCTTCTCATCCAAACATCTTGACACGTTATTGTTGTTGGAGTGAATATTCAACTTCTGTTGTTGACAATGACATTATAGACTACTTCTTGGAGGCACATGAAATGTCTCCAGAAAAAAAATGAAAAACATATCCTGTCATGCTCTTTTAGTCATCAACACTTCCTACCCAATCACTATCAATGTAACTAACGAGCCTAACCTCATTTGCTTCGATGTACAAAATTCCATACTCAAAAGTCCCATTGACATAACTTAGAATTCTTTTGGTTGCTTTCCAATGCCTCTCCTTCAGTGTCTCCATGAACCTCGACACCAATCTCACTGCACACATTATATCTGGCATAGTGGTGGTCAAATACATGAAGCTGCCTATCATACTTTTGTATAATGTTAGATTGACATTTCTGCTACAATCATCTTTGCTCAACTTCAACCCCGTGACAATGTGAGTTGTTTCGGGCTTATTGTTTTTCATATTTAACCTCTCCAAAATCTCTGCTACATACTTTTTTTAGGAAATAAAAAAAATTGTTTTCTGTTTGTTTCACTTCTATGCCTAAAACATATGTTAACAAACCCAAGTCAGTCATTTCAAATTCACTTTTCATGAATTCTTTCAAATTAGCGATGAGGAATTTATCACTGGCTGTAAAAATCAAGTATTCTACATATAAATCAACAATGAGAAGCTTACCATCACTCTCTTTGATTTAGAGAGTAGTCTCACTATCACATTAGTCGAAACCATTTTCCAAAAAGTAAGCATCTATCCTCCTATACCATGCACGCGGTGCTTGCTTTAGCCCATAAAGAGCTTTCCTCAACATATACACCTTGCCTTCCTCGCCTTCTACCTCATAACCAGGTGGTTGCACAACATACACTTCCTCTTTCAGAAATCCATTCAAGAGCGTTTATTTTATGTTCATTTGATACACTTTCAATTTATGTTTCACCACAATCGCCAACACTGTATACACTGTCTCCACCCTCACGACTAGCACAAATGTCTTTGCATAATCTCTTCCATGTTGTGTCTTGTATCCTTTGACAACTTGCCTTCCTTTATCCCTTTCAATCTTATCATCGATGTCTCTCTTTGGTCTTATAGACCCACTTCACTCCAATAACTTTTTTTCCTTGCAGAAGGTCCACTTGCTCCCATGTGTCATTATTGTCTATTGCTTCTATTTCTTCCACCATTGATGTAACACATTTCTATTCTTTGACTGAATCCTCAAATGGATTGGGTCATCTGCACGAAGAAATAATGCAAATAAGGAATTTATACCAACGCTTGTATGAACTTCATTTTGCTCATAAATATCATTTAAATTTTTGAAATTTTGGTCTTCTTGTGCTTCCCGAAGATGGACTTGACAGGTCACTTGGTGTTGCGCTTTGTGGCATGCTTGGAGAAGCACTTGCTTAACTGCGTGACATTGTACTATTAGTTGTTGATGGTGTTACTGGTTGCCACTTTGTTGTGCTTGAATAGGAGTAGAGTGAGTCATTGTTGAGGAATTTCTTGTTGTTGTCAATTCATCTTTGTCCTCATGTGGTATACATGCTTTCACATTGAATGTCTTGTCTAAACATCCATCCCATGCTTCCTCTTATATGCAAAGTACAACTCTTTTGATTATGCCCTTCTTGTTTGATGGATTGTAAAGCTTTTATGCCTTGGATTCATTACTATATCCAAAAATATGCGTTTCTCCTCCTTGATGTCCAACTTCTTCCTCAACTCATCTAAGACATGTGCATAAGCCACACATCCAAAGATTCTCATGTGAGTGACACTATGCCTTCTTCCACTCCATGCCTCTTTAGGAACCACATTCTTGACACTTTTGGTTGGACACCTATTAATGTTATACACCGCACAAGTGACAACTTTAGCCCAATAATCATTTGGCAAATGCTTTTCCTTGAACATAATCCTTGCCATTTACATAATGGTCCTATTCTTCCTTTCCACGACACAATTTTGCTGAGGTGTATACATTGTTGTAAATTTCTTGTGAATTCCATGCTCCCTACAAAATTGAAGGAATTCATTTGAGATGTATTGATCACCTCTGTTAGTCTTAAGGAATTTGACGTAGTGTCCACTTTGCTTCTCAACAAGAGCCTTGTATTGGCGAAAGCGCTCAAACACTTCACTTTTATTTTTTAGAAGATAGACCCATGTCGTCCTTGCGTAGTTAGCTATGAAGGTCAATAATTAGTAGCTACCACCAATTAATGGTATCTGCATTGGTCCACGTAAACCTAAGTGGACAATCTACAAAAGCGTGTTTGCCCTTACTGACTTTCCTACTAAATGTCTCTCTATCTTTCTTGCCCAAGATACATCCTTCACATAGGCTATTTGGTTTTTTTATAAGTGGAAACCCCTTTGCCATGTATTTTCTATGCAACAAATTCAAACCTCCAAAGTTGAGATGACCAAATCTGAAATGCCATAACCAATTTGCATCTTTGACCTCTGCTTGAAATTTTACTTGTGTGACAACTGCATCTTTTCTTCCATCCTCTTGTGAGTTCATTTATGGTTGTGCTTGTGCACCTTCTTCCTTCAAATATGATTTTGTATTTATGGGAAACATTATATTTCTTGTCATGTAAACTTTTGCAATCAACTGTCTACATGGAGGCCTATCCAAAATTGTGCACTCATCATTTTTGAAAAGGACTATGTAGCCCTTTTCCATGAGTTGTCCAATGCTCATGAGGTTATGCTTCAAACCAGGGACAAAGTAAACATCTGAGTTGTACTTCTTCTCCCCGTCCTTTGTTAGGATATTAACTCTTCCTTTTCCCATGACAAAGGCTTTGCTATCAGTCCCTAATGTCACTTGAGATTTCACACTTTCATCTAGATTGGAAAAAATTTCTATGTTCCCTGACATGTGGTTGTTGCAATCTCAATCTAGATACCATAAATCACCTTTTTTTTATTGTGCTACATTACAATCTAAAAACATGTTATCATGGTTCTGATTTCCTTTGTCAAATTTACACTTGGTTTTTCACTAATGGCATATTTCTTCTTTCTACATTCATTTGCATAATGACCATACTTCTTATAGTAATGAAATTAAACTTGAGATTTATCATACCTTTGACCTTGTGCTTGATTTTGGCTTGGGCCTTGACTAGGATTTTTATTGTTTCCCCTTCCATTTCAGCTTGAAGGGCTACTACTTCCACCTTTGTGTTGGCTTCTTCCTCTTCCTCTAGGATATGATCTTCCTCTGCCTCTACGTTGACCAAATCAAACTTGTGTCTTGAAGGCATGATTCAATGAGGATCTTGTTTCTCTATTCAGTCTATGTTCATAATAAATAAGTGATGCATGAACATCATCCACTGAGAATTGTTAGAGATCCTTTGTCTCTTTTATGGACACAACAAAGACATCAAACATCGCTGGTAGACTTCTCAAAACTTTCTCAACTATTGTCCTTTCCTCAAGTGTCTCACCATGAGACCTAACTTGAGTAAGCAGTGGAATTATATGTGTAAAAATGAGTCTACGTTATCAGAATATTTCATACAAATTGTTTCAAAGTGTCTTATCCACATTTTCAATTTCGTTGTCTTGAATTTTGACATGCCATGGTAGGTTGTCTGGAGGGTGTCCCATGCTTGCTTGGACATCGTTGGTGCTGAAATCCTTGGAAAATACTTTATGAACTACTTGAAAAATGTAGATGGATTTTTCATCCTTCTTCATGTTTTCCATCATAAAATCACTTTCTTCTTGTGATAAGGCATTATATGTTGCTGCATCTGTTGGTTCTTGAAAACCATTCTCCACCAAATCGCAAATGCCATGAGAATGAAAACATGGGCTTCATTGCCATAGCCCAATAATAATAAAATTTCCCATTAAATTGAGGTATCAGAGGATTATTTAAGCTTGTGCTTTATGTTTGCATTTCTTAGTGTTAAAAAAACTTTCTACCTGCTCCTAACTACACTTCAAAAATCTGCCCTTAATACACTTTTTAATTGCTAGTAAAAACACTTGTTTTCACACTAACAAAGTTTCACCTTATCTAATACCATGTTAGAAAATTTTACAGGAGGCATAGGAGAGGAGTTTGCTTCATAAATTAGTAGCAAAAGTCCAATCTCCAATTGCGGCAAGCAAATCGCAACTGGACAAAGGCTTAAATAACACATAAATTTTACAGGAAGAAAATAGAGTAAAAACAAAATGGTTGCGATAAGGCTAGTTGTAAAAGTTTAAAACCATATCGCAACAAACCATACTTTATATTATCATATAAAAAAATGAAAATACATTACCTTGGTAAATGGTGGCTACAGATTCAAGTAAAACAAAATATATTAATGCAATTTACGGTTCAGCAGGGGTTGTGGAGTAGCTCTTTGTAAAACTCTGTAAGAACTTGGTTTTATGCGCCCACCAATATTTGATCCATAATTTGCTGCTTTGTACCTCTCAAACTTACACTCTCAACATTATACCTACTCATGCAAATGACTTTTACATTCATATTTATCAAAACATAGAACTTTGACTCATTAATTTATGACAGAGGAAATATTTAAGACATGGGATGGGCGATTATACAAAATGGATGATTTTCTGAATTGCAGAGGTTGCGGACTGCAAGTAAGAATTGCGTTGTAAATGTTTACCCATACATATTTACTAACTCTTCATTAAGTTCTTTAACTATCTAATACGATGTGGAGTGGTTAGCTTGTATTTCTACTCAGAACTTTAGTCCTTCAGCCTGCAAACAAAATCACAACCTACAGTTGCGGTGTACCATACGTATGGTTGTTTTTAGTCTAATTAACGAGGTGGTTGGGATTAATATTTCCAGAAAATTCCACACCGTAATCTTTCTTTGTTGGGCTTATTTATGTTGCATCTTTTAGGGATAGTAAGGGACTTAATGTTAGTTTTGATTGTAGCCTTATCCATGGTTATAGAATTGGAGAAAAAGGAAACTTGAAGGTTTGTTCTAGGGTAGGTTATAGTGAGAGGAATAGGGTTACTAAAAGGTCTGATATTTGTATGAATGGTTGGTCTTACAATGACGGGGTAAGCGCTACCAATGGCTTTGGTAGTAGCTACACTGTTGGCAAAAAAGCCTAAGTGGAAAGACATAAGAAAAAAATGGGATTACCCCATAAAATATTTGGGTCATACGTGCCGAATGCAGAGATGAAAGTGGAAACACTTTTGAGAAGTGGTTGAAACATCTGAACCTCAGAAGCCATTCTACGGTGCCCTTGGCCATTGACATGGTGGAAAAGGTTTGGAAAAGTATGACACCTTATCTAGACAAAAAATCGGGATCTATCTAGCTACATCGTTTTGGTTAGCTGCAACACTTTGTGAAAAGCAAACCCATTTTCCACTTGTGAACAACAAGAGACAAATACCGAGGAAAGGGAACTAATACATATTCCCCAACAAGCACACCACCTCTAGAGACATGACGTACCCATGGCGGATGTGACCTTGTTTTCCCTACAAGGATAAGAACAAAATGCAATGGGAGAAGGTTGCGGAGGCCCTACATGTTTGTACTAACAAGCTACCCAACATATGGTGTACGAAAATTTCTCTTGATCATGGAGGCTTTTCTATGCATCTTTGACGGTTTTTCAAGGTTTGTATGACCATTTTCAAGGAGAAACCCTATTGGCGTAACAAGGAGGACAATCGAAAGATCATAACAGGTGGGTGCGTCTTGGTCCAGTTTGCCAGTTGAAGTGCTTGATTCCTATTTTATGATGTTTCATAGGAGTAACCGTTAACCTAATGCTATCAATCACACCACCCATTGACAAAGAGCATGGGTGTACAAAGCCATATAAATAATTCGTCTTCCATGATGAAGGAGATCCAATAAAACATTCTGTGGAATATGCGAATGGGAAAAGTATTTGAGGGATGTTGAATTTTTTTCTACGAATATTACCACAATAACAATGCTATCATATGAGATAACAAAGAAAGCATTTCACTTACATTTTGAATAGTTGTCCCAAATTCAAGTTGATTCAGTTGATTTCTCATAATCTAGTATGGAAAGGATGAAACATGTATCACGCTAGCCCCCACTATTTGGAAGTTGTCCCAGTTCAAACTAACCTCTATGTTTGTCGACACCATTCTAAGTTTTAATCATTTTTTGGATTTTCCTATTAAGGAGTAGCTTTACTTGATTTAATTGTGAAATATTGTCGCATAGGTAAATTATTGGTTTTATATTTTCAAAATCTATTTATAGCCTAAATCTCCAAGCCCAAAATATTTCATTCAATTGATAATTTTGAAAATTATTGATCTCGTAGTCATTAAATAAATGTTAGTTATAATGATTTTGTTTTTCGAATATTTTATTAACAAGCAAGTCATTTAAGTATAGTGGTGGTGTTCAAGGGTTCGATCCCCTCTTGGCGAAGACTGTATCTTGTTGTCCAGTTAAGTGAAATTCTCTAGTTTATGAGAGTAGTGTTCAGAGTGATGTATATGGAAATGATCTGATTTTATTCTCCAAAAGAACCAATTGAAGGTTGGGCATCAACACTAAGCCCATAAATCTTAGATGTGTATTCAACACTAACTTGGAAAATTATATCATCAACAGTATAATGGGAATATTATGGAAAATTATTATTATTATTATTATTATGGTTATTAATTTGATACTCAAGCTACCCACACCGAATCGGGAACAATGGTCATTTTCAGCCAAATATCTACCACACATCATTATTACTTCACACCATTGTCTTTATTACCCTGTGTGAACAAAGAAAATATAGTGATGATTAATGCAGAGTTCAAAGTTGTGGAGGTGTGGAGCTCAACATAACCAAAATAATCTCCGCACCTTGGAACTCAAAGAGTTTAATGCACTGGACGGATATACTTTCAACTTAAGGCTATTGCATTAACATGGTAGAGATATTTTGAAATACACATAGCACAACACAAAAATAGGTGCAATTTAAGCCTATTGGTGAACCTTTTCTATACAATTTTACGCCCCTCAAACTATAATTTTATAAATGATTAATTACAATCGTGAAAGTTTACCTAGTACCCACCCCTTTTAATTATAATTTTAATCCACAAGTGGTTAAGTTCAACTCTTAGGACTAAGAGAAGGCTAAGAGATGAACACCTATGGCTAAGTTAAAATTTTGCAACTATTACAACATTGACGAAAAATGACGAAGACTAAATCGAAAAAAAGATGCTTCAATGGCAACACGAAACGACACGTGATATTGAAATTACACTCATATAGTTTCTCTCACATTAATAAAAATACATACACTTTGACAGCTAAACCCTCGGATACAACCTACATGACCATTGCAAGTTTATTACATTAGAGAATGCTACTTTCTTTGACGAAGAAAAGAGAGAGGAAGCCCAGATAATCCCATCACAAATTTATTACACTGGCGGGGATGTAGAGAGAAAGAAAAAACCAAACACTAACGAGCCATATAGAATTCTATTGGAAAAACTTAGAGTTGACACAAGATGATCAGCAGTCACTACTGACTCTACCCTGACAGATAGCGAAAATAAATAAAGAGCTACAGGAGATGGACGGAGAAAGCATAGAGCTGAAATTAAAATTTTTATCTATGAAGGTATGAAAGTTTGATCAACACCAAGCCTATTGTTCATAGCATAATTGCATATTTGTTTTTAAACCAAACATAGGGATGGGAGAAAAATTCCCGACCATGGAACTTAAAAGTAAACTTTAGTCACCCCATCGAAGAAGATTTTAACTTAATTCTGCTTTTAACTTTGGGGTCTTTGAATGAAATATGTGATATCACTTCTCATTCTTATGGCTGTTTACGAGCTTATCTAAGCGGAAATCAATTTTTTTAAAGAAGGAAATTGTATGGCTAATGGAAGCTTTGAAATTCAAGAATCCATTAAGTGAAAATTAATACGAACATTCATAGTTGGAATGATAATATAGTGCAAACATATTTCTAATGACATCTTTTCCCCGCACATAATGTATGTTATATTCGAATTCCAAATGCTTTTTAGCCAAAAGAAAGCTACTATATCCTACTCATATCTTGAGAATAGTTGGAATTAAAAACAATTGGGAAATAAAAGCGTTGATTTTATTCATGGCAATTCATAGATTGGGTATACTCAAATGGGATCTTTTGTGCATATATCGATACTATTTATTTTAATTGATTTAAGATATGCAGGCATATGATCCATCCCAAGAGCTAGGAAGCTTGGAAGAAGAGAAGCCTGGTAGAAGATGGCGCTTTTGAATGTTTATATTACATGGAACAACATATGTGAAGTTGGACTTGCTTCCCAAAACAAGAAGACCAAAATTGAGGAGATAAAGGTGAGTAGTAGTTTTTATTTCCTCTTTAAGTTATTTCCTTTCATAATTAATATCAACCTACACACTAGAAAGAGCATCATCAAACCATTGTCAGAAAATGTTGCATAGGCTTGAGAGGTCATCGGTTTTATGGTTGCATCTGAGTCAAACATTTGTCATTGTACATAGTTGTAGTCTCATTGGTTTACGTAATGCCAAAGAAGTTTCCTCCACAAAATGAAATCTTTCATTTAATATATGCACAATGAAAGATCCCCACAATATAGTACCATTGATTTCATTCACCGCGTATTCTGTCATTTTGCCCTTTGATCATGTTAGACAGCAAAATTTGGTAACCAAATTCAAATGTATATTAAAATGATCTCAAAGAATAATGTGCATAGTGTAGATATAAATACATAAAGAAATTGTATTTTTAGTTTTCGGGTCTTCTTGGACTCTAACAACTAATTACCATAATACACACAAACACAAATCATAATCTGAGGATTAGGTGTTTCACGCTCCCCCCTAATTCGAAGCGATTTATCAAAGTCCAAGAATGAGAGCTAAAAAAGAAAAAATGCTTCTGAGCCAAGAGCTGAATGTCTCCCAGAAATGGTTTTTAAGGATAACAACCAACTAAGGATGGTGGATTTTAAGTGAAAACCACTAACAATGCCAAAATATGGGAGAACTCAAGGTCTCAACACCAACTTTGGAACTTTCATTGCAGTTATCAGAACAACAAAAAATGTGGTTTTAATCTGACCACTAAGTCTTGAACTATCAATGTAGTTCGTCGGACAATTCTCTATCTAGAAGTGCTCGTTCATAAACAACTCATTCAACAAAAAATTAAGTCTCTCTAGATATGAATCTATCTCTAACTGGTACAGGTTGTAGCCCAGGTTCACTTGTGGATCTCTGACTCATGCTTGCTTCTAAACTATTCAAAATTGTAGCTAACCATCAATTCCTCTCTTGTCAGATATAGGGTGAGGAGAAGAAGTACTCTTTATCATTGCAATGTTGGTCAACACTCTTGAACATATCTTGTGGTATGACCTATAAAAATTATTGGTTGTTTTGGACCAATCCAAACAAGAAATCCATCCGAAATTTAGTTTCTCTCTTGTTGTAGTTTTATTTATGGAACAACTATTTGAATGGTGACTGCTCTTTCCACAATGCTCACACAGGTGAAGATCAAAGCATTGACCTTTCACTTCTCCAACTCTCTCACGATGTTGATATTAATCAATTTGTTCTACAACAACACCATCCAAGTATCAAACAATACGAAATTGTATAGGCTTAGAAAAACTAGGAATATGAAAAGATATATCCAGGACATCTTTGTTATATCCCAAACGAGTTATGTTTTTGTTGTGTACAATTTCTTCCCACTGTCTTATAGATATTTTGGGAATGGAAGGCTTCACATTTGTATGCAAATGACTTTCCACTGTATACAAATTTTATCTTGAAATCACTTCATTACTCTCATCATTCTCTGACTGATGATTAGGCACAAACAAACTATTGTTCTGAACAAGAACATGTTCAAAATCCTTGTTTTGTAATTAATGTAGTTCATCTCATTGGAATTGAGATTTGAGCTACATAAAATCGATCTTCTCTTATGAATTTTGCAAAAAAAATCTAATGTCACACATGGTGTCCTTGATGATTTTCACATTATTATAAACCATACATTACATTAGACTACTTGATAACTCTAAAAAATCATTGAGTTTCATCATTTTCTCCAACTTCATATCAGGAAAAATCATGTGAAAACATTGTTGTCTACCACTGAGAATGCACCTAATACAAATGAATTTACAATGATTTCATTTCAACCATCAAAATGTATACCAAAAAAATCACCAAAAATAAGATATGCCATTCCACTTTAACCTACTCCAATGAGAAACAATAGTTTTCCCCTGATGTCTACTTAGGCAAAGTGATGAAGCATCAAACTCAATAAACTTAATTGCAATAAATTGGCATACTAGTAGGACAATAGAGATATTACACTATTCTACAAATATTTTAAAATCTCAATATCAACTCAATTGTCATTTTCCTATAACATAATGTTAGTTACTTTCAACAAATTTGCCAAGAAAGAGTGATTATAACAACAAATAGACACCTTATCATAAGTCTTATAAGCATTGAGATCGAAAAAAATAAAAATAAAAAACTAATGCTTTCGCTGTGGTGAAATTTCCTGTATTACTTTTACAGTGAACACATTAGACTCCGTCGATTCTAGATAAAATTAATCTAAATGTACATGGTTCAACATAAGGACATGATAGCCCAATTAAAAAAAAAATCACTATAGCTCATGAATATTCCCCTCGCCTCACATACTCAGATCTCAGAAAATGTTCATCATTTACAATAAATTTTAAAAAATCTTCCATTCTATTTTTGTTGCATAAATACAATCTTTCACGGGGTCAGAGTAATATCACCATAACTTCTTCTAAGTCTCATATCTGACCATGAACAATAGAAATAAACAGTTGTCTGTAGTCAAAAAACATTAAAAAATGCACCCCCTCAATTATTCTCGGTTGCTCTTCACTGGAATAGCACTATATTAACAATTCAACCCATCACTCAAAAATGCTAAACCCATTGAGTAATGCTAGAAGTTTTTGAATGGCATCATTCATCTGTGTCTCTCAAACATTTTATTCGCATAATGCTCTTCATCTCACCATATTAACTCCAATTTGTTTTTCATTATTTAAAGATTGAGAAATCACCTGGAAAAGAATAGGAGCCTTGAGTTTTTTCTACATATGTAATTGAATAGAAGTTGCAAACTAAGAAGCTTACAAGACTACAGGGTGAGCGAGATTCGCATGAATAGATCTGTATGCTTCAACAAAACTTTGGACATCAATTGGAAACTGACCAATAGGTCTTTAACCTTCCCACTTCAAATGAGCATATACATCATCTTGCGCAAATTTTAAATATTGTTCGCTCTTGTCGTAAAGTCTTAATAGAAGTCCACCATTGAAATGGACTGTTGGATCCAATGTGCCATCTGCCAAACATATCTTTGACTCTATTCTTTTCTCGTGTATCTCACTTGCTGACTTCATAAAATTGTTACCTCATGATTGGGACATGGAAGAGGTCACACTTCTTCATGGAAAGTGACTCAACTATCTCTTATAGAAGGGAGGATATGACTGGTCATTGAACGCAAGGAACTTCCTCAGCGTTATTTCAACAGTTGCAAAACTCCTTTTAATGTAAGTTCCAATCAAAAATGACCCTAACACTTATTTTATTTTGACAACAATCTACATCCACAGTCACACTTAGCCACTTCAAATGACTGTATGCTCCATGCTCGTGACTCCAAGAATCACTCGACATATCATATTAACTACGATTTCATT
>APFE030099545.1:0-7500 GCA_000404065.3 Pinus taeda | reverse complement strand
CACGCTTGGATTAAATATAAATAATTATCTATGTGCATAGAAAATCTAAAATACTATTGTACCACCCATATTCCTTACACTCTAAAAGTTTCCAATGAGTAGTATACATGATTTCAATCTTTTGAGTGATATATAATAATAAAAAGGAAATATAAGAAGTACAGGCAAACATATTGAGGTATTGAACAAGCTTGCTTGTAGCAGGGCTATGCTTATATTATAGCAATGCAAATCACATGGGTAAAATGTGTGAACAACTACTCACTAAGGTTTCTCCCAAGACGTTTGTGGAAATTGTGATGGCTAGCTAAGTCATTGATTGATAACATTATCCTTGCATTAACAACATTGTTAGCATTCCTATGGCATACCTGACATCATATTTTATTTTGGATAAATATTAAAGAATAAAGAATCCAATACAAAAACAAACAAACATGCATTTCTCTTTTAGAACAACCAAATCTAGCAAAGGAATTTTTATTTACACAAAAGTTTGTAGTAGTTTTGAAACAACCAACTTCCTCCCCGATTTGAATGAAGATGAGGGTGAATCTGAAATTTTTGAACATGTGTTTTCACCCTAGTATGGAGAATTAAGTATTTGTTGGGTCATTTTCTGAAATTTACCATGGTATGGGAGATAAAGAAGGTTCTCTGGGGTCAATTTGTTTAAAAAAACACAATTTTCCAGAATCCCAAATTATGCACAAATTTGAATAAGATGGATTGCTACAACCTAAATTTGTAATGTAACATGTGTTAAAACACTAGACATGTCCTATGCCAGGGGATAGTATGTTATTATATTTTTATATTATCAGTTTGGACCCTGAACACTTGGCTCAGAGTATAAAATATTGCACAACATTTTAATAAATTCATGTTAGGTTCTATGTTTTAATTTTCTGCATTAATAACTTTCTTTGATCTAAATTTTATATAGTAGGAATGAGTTGGTTGGTTGGGCCAATCAATCCAACTCATTTCCCTCCTTATTATGCATCTATTTAACTAGGATTTAGATATACTAACATCATTTGATATTTTGAAAATATGGTGTGTTAATCTTTGATTTTATCTCAGATATGGAAAGATTACTTTGTTTCCACAAAAATAGAAGATGTGCATTTCATTTCTTCTCAATTTATTCATGTTTTCATAATACATAATGCTTGTATGGTTTACACAATTCAAATTAGTCATTTTCATTGTGGTGCCTTATATCTTTTTATAAAACACTGGTATACAACGGTTTGAACATAAGTATCATTGCATGAAAAAGAGTCTAATCCCCAAGAACTTGAAGTGTGCTTTGAAAATTCTATGGGAACATTGTGATACATGTAGCTTATTTATAACATTACATTATCTTTGCTTTTCTTACGCACAAAGAATAATTTGAACTCAAAGTATTGTTTTATACAATCTATATTAAATGATGTATAGTCTTTAAGGAATTTGAAATATGCATGCCTGTATTTTTGAGAGTCGCTATTATTTCAATTTTCTTGATTGTTGGATGTGATGGACCGATTATTAGATTTTTTGGCCTATTATGTAGATTTGACCCAAAACTAATTCCTCCCCTATATCAATTTTTATTGTTGTATATTATTTCCTTAAATTTGTGATACGAACTTGCCTCACAGGAATTTGTGTAGCATGTATCTTTCATTTGCAAATTGTTTGTCAAGAAGTGTGTGCATATTTTGTAGAAGGAATATAACTTCCTATCCAACAGCCTACAATATTATTAAAAACTCTAACAAGTTATTTAGCATATTCTTGTGATTGCAGGGTTGTAATTTCATGAGTTATATATTTATATCTGTGACACATCTAGCTACATGGTCAAAATTGGTTATAAAAAAATAGAGTATGGGTTTGATTGAGTTGTGGACTCATTGTTTTATTGTTTTGTATCTTATGCAAATTCCATCTAAAGGGAATTCATGTGCGATAAAGAAGAACATGATTTTAGAGTTCACATAATCATAATTTATGATTTATTATGTAGGGTGTTCACATAGATCTCTTCTACTATAATAGTTTCTTGTGGATTTAAGGCATCATAGTTATTTTCCAGATTTTCATGATCTTTTTGTAAATACATGCTCAAGCTTCAACACTAGATGTTCAATAGAATATTGGATTTTAATTGGCACTTGAATCATTTTATAAAAAATCAAAATTGGCGAGTAATTTTCTTTTCAAGAAAAGCATGGAAAATTAGCCCACCTGCGAATGTTAGCCCCTAAAATCTTCCCTAGATCTAAGAGAGCATTTTCTCTTCACATTTAATTTTTTTGCAAAGTAGTGTAGGATCATAATAAACATGGTTATCAAGGATTTCAATTATCTTTCCTTTGATTTATTGAAGGAAATATTTACATTTTCTTAAGGAAATGCTTAGTTCTATAGTTATTTAGTAGCTAGGGTTTGCCTTTCTATACTTGGGGTTTTTTTGTTCTTTAGTTAGGATTTTCTCTTCAATTACGGTTTAATTTCCAATAGTTAAGGTTTTCTTCTAACTGTTGGTAAACCATAGGATTAATGTTTGTAGTAATTAGGGTTTCATTTCTAATGGATTCTTTTGATTGCAATATTAGAACAAGTGATTGACTAGTGTATGCACTCAAGGTGTGAGAAGTTTCTAGACAAATTAGGGATTTTTCTGCGGGTCTTTGAATAATTTATGTATCATTTCTAGTGCTACACCTATAATTCTAAAAACATCATATTAATAATTAAATGTTGGTCCATTAATCCACCATATACTACACCCAACAGTTACTCGTTTGGGTCTATGAATAGGATTTCCTGATTTTTCCATATGGTGACCCTAATTGCATAGAGAGCCACCTATTACATAGTTTTCCTGCATTTTTTCCTCCTCATGGGATATTCTTACTAGTTTTGTACTTAATGGTGCTACCCTATAGAAATTTCTACAAATCTAGCTCTGATACCATCTAGAAAATCTGTGTAGGTTAACTCGATAATGCAATATAAATCATAGTAGAATACTATAACCTACTTCTACTATCAATTTGCAGAAGCTTAAAGTTTGAGCTGAACAATATAACCAGAAGAAGAACAATCAATGGCACAATACACATGAAAATACTTTGGGGAAAACCTGAGCTAAAAACCCCACACTATTGTATTATTATACATGGTGGAAATACATAGGAATTATACAAAGCCTTAGCTCTCACAACTAGCTACCTCTCAGTACAATCCTCACAGATGCTCACAGGAAATCTTCCCTTCTATCAATTCTTCCTCTCCGCCCTCCAAGCTTCTATTTCCTTGCCTGTTCCTTTTGGATGATTAGCCTATTAGCAAGTGGAAAACCAAGCCTTCGAAACTACACAATCCTCAAGGATAAATCCTTGACTGCGTGTCTGATTTCTCCATGAGAAAACACATACAACTGATAATACACTGTCCTTGAAAATTAATTTAAGCTGGGTCTTTCTCAGAATAGACATGCATGAGTTTCTGATGAGGGAATCTTCAGTTAACTAGAGTAGCACTAGTTGAGTGCATTAATGCATCAACTGACCGTTAATTAGTTCCTCAAACAGTTTGGAACTAATTTAACTGGACTTAACTCAGTAAACTGAGTTAACTAATTACAACTCAAATATAACTCAATCTTATCTCCTTAACTTAAGGGATAACTCTTGCATGACTTCAGAAAGACTTATAATTTGAATTTCTCCAACTAATTAATTTAGAATAAATAAATTATTTATTTCCAAATAGCTCTTAAGACTAAATTCGATTTTAATTCACAATTTAATTCAAGGACAAATTAAACTGGAATATTCTTGTTGCCATATTTCAACACTCACTCTCAACAAGAAAGAGATTATTTGCCACCTTGATCATGTCTCTATGGAACTCGAATTTACACTTTGACAATGCTTTTGTCAAAATGTCAGCAACTTGCTCCTCTGTCGAAATATACAGTAGCAACGTGATCCTCTTGACCTATGAAAAGCCATGGGCAACAAATCTTGCCATATGCTTCTCCACACTACCATCAAGAACTTGCTTTACCTTGTAAAGCCAACAGGAACTCACAATTGACTTGTTCTTTGGTCTCAAAACCACATAACACTATTACAAACTATGGAGTCATACTTGTCCACCATAGCATCAACCCAAGTCGGCTGTTACATTGCTTCCACAAAGGAAGATGGCTAGGTCTCAACACATTCCCCAACAAAGCCATGTATCCAGTGTACCTCTCTGGTGACCTCCTCTGTCTGCACTGATAATATGGTGCTCCCACATTCTCTCTCGCATCCTCCAACAATCTGTTAGCTTCTCTTGTGTGCTTTCGTCCATATCTGGAAGATTCTGCTCGAGTGGATGTCTCCACTCCTGGAACCTCTGCATGTGGCTGCTCTACATCAGTCTGACACTCCTCCTCCTTAGGGACCAACATTTCCTCCATAGCCTATAGTTGGAACTCCCTCTCAAGGGAAACTCACATGGCCTTCTTCTCATCAAACTTGAGATCTCTGTGAACCACTGCCCTTTGACTGGTAGGAAAGTACACTCAATAGTTGTGAGGTGTATTAGTGTACCCCACAAATATCCCCAACTCTTCTATCGGCAAAAGCTTCTTCCATGAATCCTTTGTCACATGGCAATATACTGATGAGCTAAAGATCCTGAATTGACACGCACCTAGTCTGTTACTAGAGAACGTTTCCTCTAGTGTCTTCATCCCAAGTATGCGATGTGAGCTTTTATTCTACAAATAGACTGTTGTGTTGCATGCCTCAGCCCACAAGTGAAGTGGTAGTCCTTGGTCATACAAAATTTTTCATGATGCCCCTACAATAGTTATGTTCTTCCTCTCGCCCACCCCATTCTACTATGGGTTATGAGGTTCCATCAACTCTCGTTTGATTCCTTCCATTGCATAGAAGTCCTTAAACTCATATTCTCCATTGTTGTCACTTCTCAAGACCTTGATCTTCTTCCCTGACTCTTTCTCGACCAAAGCTTTGAACTCACAAAACTTTGTGAAATTTTGATCCTTCTTTTGCATGAAATAAATCCATCATTTATAAGAATAGTCATCAACGAAAATCACATAATACCTTTTCTTCACTGTACATGCTATCAAGAATGGTCCACACAAATTAGTATGAACTCACTGTAAGATAGCCTTTGCTCGACTGTCTCAATCATGAAAGGAAGACTTGGTGTACTTTCCCAAGGTACAACCTTTGCATGTGTCAACTTTCTCAAGTTTACCTTTGGGAAGTCTAGTATATATTTGCTGCAATATCTTCAAAGCCCCATGATATAAATGGCCTAATCTCCTATGCCAAAACTCGCCAATGTCTTGGCTTTACACCAATTCTGCATCCATACTCAATGCTGCACAATCATCTACCTCTAGTTTATAGAGATTCTTCAGTTGAATCCCTATCCTCTTGGTCTGACTTGTGGCTATGTGTCTTAGGAATGCCTTCCCTTTACTGAAGATAACATCGTTGCCTTTGTCCTCCAAGATCGTGATCAATAACAAGTTCTTCTTCTGTCCAAGAACATACATCACATCAATCAAGGTTAGAGGAGCTCCATGCTCCCTCTAAAAAGCAACCGTACCCACTCCTGAAACACTATACCTTCCGTCATCTCCCATCTCTATGCACATCTTGAGCTCTTTCTCCTCCAAGGCACTGAATAAATTTTTATCACCGGTCATGTGGAATGAGGTTCCACTGTCAAGATACCAGATGCAACCCATCCTCGAGGATACCATGCATGCGATGAGGTTAAAGTCCATTTCAAAATGAGAGGCTAATTCCTCACCTTCCAATCCTTTTGAGTATCCCTTCTTGGACTTCTTTGATGGGCAATTAGTCGCATAATGTCCCATCTTATGACAATTAAAGCATCTTACTTTAGACATGTCACCCTTCTTCCCTCCATGAGAAGAATTTGATTTGAAATTGGAAGCCTTCCCTTCCCTTTCCTTTCCTTACATTCTAAGGCTAGATTTCCTTCATCATCATTATTGGATGAAGAACCATCTCGTGTGCTCCTCCTGATCTCCTCCTGCATAAGATCCGACCACAATTGTTCCCAATCCAACAATTTCTCCCTTCCATTCACAGAGTCCTGGTAGCTATTCTAACTCTTTAGAAGGCCAAGGAGAGTGAGGTTCACAATATCATCTTCGATAGTAGTTATTCCCACATTGACAAGCTCATCTCTGCAGGTGGTGATCTTGTTCAGATATGTGTAAATAATATCACCCTTCTCCATCTTGATTCTTCGAATCTTATCCTTGAGTGCAAATTTCCTCTAGTTGCTATTATTCTGGTAGAGGTCGTTCAATGTATTCCACATATAAAATGGAGTATCCTTCCCATGGAGACTCGAGACAATATGGTCTTGAACTCGCTCAAGGACAATTCGTCTCACCTTCGACACACACTTCTTCCACTCAGCCAACTCTTGTGCATTAGTTGAAGCTGGCTTTGGGACTTCTGGATCAATGAATTCCTTCAAGCCATTGTCTTCTAATACAACCTCCATTCTATCTTTCCATGATATGTAATTCTTGCTACCTTCCAAGGCATACTCTAGTCTCAAGCCATAGAACTCCATTGGATGACCTTTAAGTATGATATGAATTTGATTTTCACCTGCAACCCTAAACTTCAAACTCCGAATTCTCTTCTCAATATATATTTTTCACAATTTTGATACCATGTGGAAATTTCTACAAATCTAGCTTTGATACCATGTATAAAATCTATGTAGGTTAACCTGATAATGCAATATAAATCAAAGTAGAATACTATAACCTACTACTAATATCAATTTGTGGAAGCTTAATTATCAAGCTAAACAATATAAGTAGAAGAAGAAGAAGAATCAATGGCACAATACACATGAAAATACTTTGGGGAAAGCCTCAACTAAAAACCCCACACTATTTTATTATCATACATGGTGGAAATATATAAGAATTATACAAAGTCTTAGCTCTCACAGCTAGCCATCCCTCACTACAATCCTCACAGATGCTCACATGCAATCTTGGCTTCTCTCTAGCCTTCCTCTCTACCCTCCAAACTCCTATTTCCTTACGTTGTTCCTTGTGGATGATTCACTCTTACCAAGTGGGAAACCTCCTTCAAAATTGTACAATCCTCAAGGATTTATCCTTGACTGTATGCATGATTTTTCTCCATGAAAAAACACATGCAACGAATAGCACACTATCCTTGAACATTAATCTCAACTAGGTCTTTCTCAGAATAGACATGCATGAGTTTCTGATGAGGGAATCTTCAGTTAATTGGAGTAGCACTAGTTGAGTTCATTAATGCATCAACTAACTGTTAACTCACTATTAGTTCCTCAAATAGTTTGGAACTAATTTAATTGGACTTAACTTAGTAACTGAGTTAACTAATTACAACTCAAATATAACTCAATCTTATCTCCTTAATT